>JAJTUV010001538.1:0-272500 GCA_021653895.1 Mastomys natalensis | reverse complement strand
TAATATCCTTGATTAATGTCTTCTTTGTCGTTATAACAGGTGTCAGAATATTTTTTGTTAACTAAATGCATGTTTTAATCCAACATATATTTAGTTAAATATATGTATATAAAATATGTATGTATAGAAAAATATTTGTTTCACTATAGACATATTGTATATGTTTATATTTATTTATATTATAGTCACATTCTGAAATTTTTGAATAATAAAGACTAAGGAAGAAACACACTGAAGAAGGCAATTGAGGCCCCTTATTCTTGATAATGGAATCAAACTACTGATCACCAGAACAAGGAAGTCCTGTGACACAGATGAAGTATATGTCATAGAACATCTGAGTCATGAGGACTTCCAGCAAAACCCATCCAATCTCTCTACAAAGTTCCACCTGTTTCTCACTTGAACATTTTAAAATTTCACTACAACCAAGGTCATTATTCTATGTGCCAACTGTCTGTGAGTTTTATAACACTCCAGGCAGGCACTACAGCCAAATCAAAACTGAGTCTTGAGTCCCAGATAATGATGGCCTGTCTTTTGCTACTGTAGTAATCAGGAACAAGTGTTTTTGATACCTGATTTCATCAACATGTCTCATTTTAATAACTGAATTTCAAAGCTGTTTACTAACTGAATGTGCAAGCTGTTTCTTGACTGTGGGTGTAAGGTGGCTCCTACTTCCAGCTCCTGTTGGCCTGAATCTCCTGCCATGACAGACTGTAGTTTGATCTATGAGCTAAAATAAACTCTTTTCTCTCATGTTGCCTTTGTTCGACAGAGCATTTTAGTCAAAGTAGCTGAAAAATAAAACATTAATAATTCTAGGAAGACTAGAATTTGGTAAGAGGTAGGTGAAATTATTCTAATATTATCCCTGTGACATCATGGTCACTTCCATGTGTGTGCAACATGTGTGGACACACTTGTTTACATCTTCAGGCTGTGGGTATATGACCTTATGTCTCAAGCTCATGTGTGCTCATCTGCTATTAAGGTAGTGATATGTTAAATATGACTTAGCAATGCCTGAATTCTGTTCAGAGCACACACACTAGATTATTCCCTCCAGTATTGTTCAGGGTTTGTCTTCCTCACCAATTTCTTCATCCTTCTCAGGGTTAGTTACTCTCTTCAGGTTTCTAAATTTTTGTCAAGTCAAAGTAAGAATCTCAAGGCAATAAATGACCACAGTTTTCCAGGATAAGCAGGACAATAAAATTGTATTTGAGACTGGGCAGTTCATCAATGGGAGTAGCAACAAATAGGAATGTCAGAACTAAGAAGAGAAGAGCTGGAAGGTGTCACAAGATCTCCAAATGGCTAAAGAGAAGATGAAGGAGGGGAGGAAGGGAAGGAAGGAGAAAGAAGGAGAAGGAAGGAGAAGAGAAGAGAGGAAGAGAAGGAGGAGAAGAGGAGGAGGAGGAAGGAAAAAGAAGGAGAAGGAGGAGGAGGAGGAAGAGGAGGAAGAGAGGAGGAGAGAGGAGGAGGAGAAGAAGAAGAGAGAGGAGAGGAGGAGGAAGAGGAGGAGGAAGAGAAGAAGAAGAAGGAGGAGGAGGAGGAAGAGGAGGAGGGAGAGAGAGAGAGAGAGAGAGAGAGAGAGAAGAGAGAGAGAGAGAAGAAGAAAAGAAGAAAGAAAACCTTGGATTAAGAAATGTACTATGACAGGAATCTAAATCTTAAGCCAAAATAAAGAAGTAGGCTTTGGGCATGAAAATGACTTTGAGCTAGGACAGGGAAGTAGGCTCAGACATTTTGATCATCCTGAAATAATGATCCTTAGAAATAGTGACCATGGGAATGATTGCAGGACTCTATTTTTGTCCTGCATGTTCTTTGACTATCTGGGTTTATTGTCTTGCTTGTTCCTTGAGTATTTGCATCTGTTGTGTTGCTAGTTCCTCAACCTAGAACTGACCTTAATATTTGCATGTAATTTAAATGGTATAAAACCATAAAAGGAAGAGGAGGGATGGCAGAGCAGGTTAATGGGGGGGGGGGCAATAGAGGAAAAGAGATAACATCTGAAATGTAAATAAATAAAATATCTAATAAAAAAGGAAAAAAAAGAAATGTACTATGAGTTATGTTTTTTCCTTTGATGTAGCTTATTTCAAATTAATGGCATTTAGATTAAATTAAAGAAATTAGTTTTGTGTGGTTTATACCATTATAAATTTATCTCTAAATAAATATATTCTGCAATCAGAAATATTTAGTTCCTGATTTGTAAAATAGATATTATAAAAAAAGGAATCATCTCTAATAGATGGGCCATCACTGGACAGTTTGCCTCTATGGACAAAGAAGGAATGATTTTAGCCTTGAAATATCACAACCAAATTGAACAAATTTCATCTGCCAAGGTCGGTTAATTTTAATTCAGTATGTATGGTTACTGACTTTTGTTATTTTGTATTTAACTAAATACTATTTTAGAATCAAACCATAAATCTGAATTTACTACAATGGTAATTTAATTTTCCTTGTCAAGTCTAATTTGCTGCTTGACTCCCTGATTTATATTGCTGATAGTGATCTCAATCTGGAAACCAGGGAACTATAAAATACCACAAATATTCTATATTTCTAGATATCATCCAATACTGTATTTAAAAGGCACATGGTGACTATAGTTTATGTATAATATTAAAAAGCTTCTTATATTTTAGTTTAACCATTGTGTGTAGTTTATAATTTTCTTTCATTTCAATGATTCTACATGAAATTTGTTGCCTTTTACTGTGAATTCTGTTACTTTGAAGATAACTGAAAATTACTAATAAAAATGTCTAACGTTTCATTAAATTTGACTCTATCAATCAATATTTAGATATTTGACCTATGGCTGGAAAGATAGCTTAGTGGTCATAGCACCTGTCATACAAGCATGACAGCTAGAGTTTATATCCTGGAACCTACATTAAAAAAAAAAAAATCTGGGAATAGCCACGATTCTGGAATGCCTGATTCTGGCAAGCAGAGACAAGAGAATCCCTGGGGTTTCTGGCTATCAACCTAGTTCCAGGATCACAATAACTCAATGATAACTCAATGGAAAATCCTGTCTCTCCTCAATAAAATTTAGAGTGATAGAACAGGGCACCTGAATCTTTCTCTGATCTCATCATGCACACAGAGAAAAAGTGAATGCATGCCCTTCCACAGATATGCATATGCTACACATTACCACCACCACCATCACCACCACCACCACCACCACCAGCAACAACACAACACGACTCATGTTGTTTCTGTTACTCAACCATTGTTCTGGGTTCTTTAGCTGCAGAGACTGAAGCAAGAAGATTTATCACTGCTGATTTCCTGAGCTCAGGCTGCCCTGGCTTTCATTCTGTGTTATAATAGATCATGACATCATACAGTGCTGAGAGAGCTAGCATCAGAAAATCTCAGTACAGTCTGAAAGCTTCTTTCCCTAATTGATTATTGTGGCCAGGTGCTTATGCTGCAAAAGTTTTCCTGTTTGTTCCATAAATCAATTATTTATTATATTTGCAAGTTCAAATATCTCTGAGGTTAAACTTAATTTATGTATTTAATAATATTTTATGGCCAACTATGCAACACCAAATTAATACAAAGCACTGAAATACTTATCTTGGCAAGTTAATACATATTCCAAGAAGACTTTGTTTATTTACTTATTAATTGGGGTCAAAATCTGGGAATATGAGGACCCTGATAGTCACAGTTCATTAATGAGGTAGTTTGGAAACACGTTCTAAATATGTTAGAATTATTATGATACCCATGAAGTGTTAGGAATTTTGTATGGAGAGGATCCTGTAGCAGGAGCATATTAAACATTGTTTAACGCCATTTCTAGAGAATCTTTATTAGAGAAAGGATGTTTAAAGTTCATTGAAGCTAAGATGGGAGGGCAGGTCTCATGAAGAGGGGTCAGAGCGGAATGCTATGAAGGGTGCTGGGTACCAGAAAGGAAGTTAGAAGAAAATCCACACCACTATCTCACTCTTTTTCAGCTACTACAGCTTAAGAGACAGATGAAGGTTTTATAAAGAATAGATTTACTTCACCTCTTCAAGAAACTGGAAGTCATGTGGTCACATACAGTGGAGCTTTTATGCTGAAGGGAATTTTCTACAGAGTTCCAAGCCACACACACACACACAAAAGTTAAATTGACTTTGAAAACAGGCATAGTATTGTAATAACCCATTAACCCACTAACCATGGATAGAAAATTACTTATTCCTGGGGACAGAGCCCTCATGTATATCCTACCTTTCTCACCGTAAGTCAAACACAGTGGAAATTACATCTTAACATGAGTTAGGGTGGAACAACACCACACACACACACACACACACACACACACACACGTGATACGAGAAAATTTTTTTTTTTTTTTTTTTTTTTTTGTTTTCGAGACAGGATCTGTGATGGGGACAAATTCTAACTTTGCTCAATAGTCCATTCTTTCCAATTTTATGAACTAAAATTTTATGAACTGGGTGCTAAAGAGATTGTTCAGTGGTTAAGAGCTGATATTGCTCTTTCAGTGGGTCTAAGCACCCAGAACTCTCCTCTGTTGGGTCACAAATGTCTGTACCTCAAACGCCAGAAGATTTGATGCAGTTGAGACATGATTTTCAGCTATAAACTATAAACAGTAATAATAAATGTAAGAAAGGAAGGAACGAAAGAAAAAAGAAAGGAAGGAAAAAGAAAGGATTCCTAATGATATTATGCTACACTCATTCATCATAGTGCCTTTCTTATTTGGAGAGAGAGAGAAAGAGAGAGAGAGAGAGACAGAGACAGAGACAGAGAGAGAGAGAGAGAGAGAGAGACAGAGAGAGAGGAGAGAAGAGACAGAGAAACAGAGAGACGAGAGACAGAGAGGACAGAGAGACAGAGACGCCAGAAGCGGTACATCTGATTCCTTTGGGTTGCTGTTACATATGGCTGTGCAACACTGGATATGGGCGTGGGAAGACAACTCTGGTCTTTTCCAAGTTTAGTATGCTTTAATAATGCCAAAGCTATCTCTCCAGCTTCAGATTCTTTTGAGTCCAAATCAGTATATATCCCAAGGTGACTTTGAACTAGTGATGTTCCTGTATCAGCTTCCCAAGAGGTGAGGTTACAGGTATTAATCACATGGTTTGATCCAAAGCAGATATTAAGAATGAAAAAAAGAGGGCAGGAACAGGGGGTATGTATTATATGAAAGAAGAATCTATTTCAATTTATAAAATATAGAAAAGAATAGAATATACAAACACACTAATGTCTAGTTTTTAGACAGCTATGTTGTTTTTGCACAATACCTAATCTAATAACTTTTTTTTCTGCTTTGATGTACTTTACTAAACTCTTGGACCACTGTACTTTGCAATTCCATACTGACATACAGACTTCCACCTTTCATTGCCTTGCTCGGATGGTCATCTTCCTGTCATATGCCCCTTATGTGATGTTTTGATAACAAAGACATCCCTGATTATTCAGCTTTGCCTAATCTCATCCCTGTAAGCTTGTGCCACAAGTCTTTGTCCTTCATCAGTCCTCAAACCTCCAATTTTCCTGATGCTGCTTACTCTTAGTGGAGGGAATAATATGAATGGGGTTGTTCCCCTTATTCCAGGACTTGTATACTGGCAGCAAGAAACTCAGGCAACCCAAAGCTCCATTAATGCAATAACTAATATGTGGTATTAAAATTATTCCTTTTAGGGTCAATACCAGAATTTTCTTTTTCTCAAAATTAAAGAATATTTTTTCCTCTAGCAATTAATTGTTGAGTATCCTAACACATTTTTATTTTTGTGGTCCTGCAGTGTCATCCCAGAAGGTCAAGCTTCTTTATTAAACTTTAAATAATATAGAAATGACACAGAAATGGAAGTATCAGTGTGTGGGCTAGTTTGCAGAAATCTTCTGGGTATGTAATGGTTAGGACTGATTGTCAACTTGGCAATATGTAGAATCACCAGAGAGACCAGCTTCCTATCCTGTCCTGTCCGAGAAACTTTCTAAATTAGGTTAATTAGGTGAGAAGCTTCACCCTGGGGGTGGCACCACCCCACTCTGGGGTCTTGGAATAGATAAAGGAGGAGAAAGCTAGCTAAGCATGCGTGGCTTTCTGTGGCCGCACCGTGACCAGCTACAGAATCTCTTGCTGCCAGCTGTTCCTGACATGATGAAAGGGGACCCTGCAACCATAGAACTGTGACCCAAAATAAATCCTTTCTTACTTCAATTACTTTTCTGATATTTTGTTATAGCAAAGAGAATGGTAAGTTAAAAAAAATGTGTATGATAATATGCACACATGTAAAGTCTATTTCTACTGTGAATTTTGCCTCAATGTACTGGCTTTTATTAGAATCATTTATAGTATAACCATTTATAATATTCTTTCTAAAAGTGTTTAGACCAATTTGCAATAGCAACCTCTGTGGGTGGGAAAAAAAGTGAACTAAGCATTGGTCAACTCCAAAGCCTCCCGAAAAACAGCTCCTCCCAATCAAACAATTAACAAAAGCCATATGTTTTAAATATATAAGTGTTTGAGAATTGTGGGGTATAAATTAGGAAAAATCAAATATCTCAGAAATACACACCGTGTTGAAAATGTCAATAAATTAAGAACTTATATAACTCACTGGCGTTTTAATGAGTTCAATGACATCTGGAGACAGAAGTGCAATCTATAGTTAGTAAGGAATGCATGTCTCAAACAGCAAAGGGTGGTCTGTAGGCAGTGATGAGGTTATGAGCACCAACATGTGCCCCTGTTTACTAGATGAGGTGGTTATTTATTGCTTCATATAGTGTAGAATGCTGGCCTTCCTTATGATTCTTTACATGTTTATAATATTATACTTTGTTCATATTTACACCCCAATACTCATGCTTCCCCCATCTCCCAACTCCTTTCTGTTCCCCATCCTGCATCTTTTTATTGTGAGAATCATTTTTTTTTGTATTTTTGTTGGATATTTTTTATTTACATTTCAAATGTTTTCCCCTTTTCAGGTCTCCCCTTCAGAAACCCCTTATCCCTTCCCCCTTCCCCTGCCTCTATGAGGGTACCCCCTTCTAGACAGATCCCAGGTTCAATGTTAAATCAGGATAAGATAAACCATCTAAACAGTCTCATAACCCTAAAGAAATAGAAGCAGTCGTTAAAAAAATCTCCCAACCAAAAAGCCTAGGATCAGATGAGTTTATTGTAGAATTCTATCAGACCTTCAAAGAAAGAGTATTGGTACCTAATACCAATACTCTTCAAACTATTTCACAAAACAGAACAGAAGGAACACTACCCATTTCATTCCACTGAAGCCACAGTTACACTGATACCAAAACCACAGAAAGGCTCAACAAAGAAAAAGAACTTCAGACCAAATTCCCTTATGAATATCGAAGCAAAACTATTCAATCAAATGTTTCAAACCAAATCCAAGGACACATCAAAATGATCTTTCATTACAACAAGTAGGCTTCATTCCACGGATGCAGGGATGGTTAAATATATAGACATCTATCAACATAATCCACTACATAAACAAACTCAAAGAAGAAAAACCACATGATCAGTTCATTAGATGCTGAAAAAGCAATTGACAAAATTCACCATTCCTTCATGTTAAAAGTCTTGGAAAGACCAAGAATTCAAGGCCCATATCAAAACATAGTAAAAGCAATATACAGCAAACCAGTAGCCAACATCAAACTAAATGGAGAAAAACTTGAAGCAATCCTACTAAAATCAGGGACTAGACGAGGTGCCCACTCTGTCCCTACCTATTCAATATAGTACTTGAAGTTCTAGCTAGAGCAATTAGACAACAAAAAGGAGGTCAGAGGGATACAAATTGGAAAGGAAAAAGTCAAAATATCACTATTTGCAGATGACATTGATAGTATAATTAAGTGACCCCAAAGATTCCACCAGAGAACTCCTATAGCTGATATACAACTTCAGCAAAGTGGCCAGATATAAAATTAACTCAAACAAATCAGTAGACTTCCTATACTGCTTTTTTAACTTAGGTGTCATATAGACAGATACATAGAAATACAGACAGACAACTGGACAGATAGATAGGTCCTGAAGATAAAAGTATATGTGTCATATATCTTTCTCCTGGTTCCCCTTTTGCAATGCCTTTTCCCCTCCATTTACAGCATGTCCATTATTTTCAGATATCTGTTCCTGAATTTTCAGGTAATTTTCCATATCACACTTAGCAACTGAGGATACTTTTAGAATGTGGCAATTCTCAACTGTTTTCTTCTTTATCTTGCCTTACTACAAAGGAGCAATGCCCTGATATTTTTAAGATGCATTTAACACTTATGTAGGTAAGTCTTACAACCATGAGGTGTTAATGACTCACCTAATTAGATGATATATCATTAGGACCCTAAGCTGTGTTTTTCCCGCAAAGAAACCTTTTTTCTGCACATGGCTTTATTTTCCCCTGACATTTGTCGAGGATATGAGCAAACACTATCCTAACAAATGCTGCAGTTTATTATGTGGTAATGATATGCCATGCACAATGAAATTGCTCTATATATTTTAGCTCTAATTATGAGGTATATTGCAGAAGACTAAAGAAAAACTTGAAAAATTAAGAGTTTGAGCTAATTGAGAGACATAACTGTGTATCCATAAACTCTTGATCTGTGTGATCGCATTGGTATTTCTGCAGCCATCAGCAAAGCAAAAATCTGCATGTCACTCAGTAATTTGATGGGGTACTTACTAGTATCTTCATCATGTTCCCCCAGATTTTGTTCTAATTAATACAGGAAGCAATCAGACACTCTACACTTATATATACCCACTACGTAGTCAATCTTACTATTTCTTTGAAAACTTAGATCTGCAGTCTGAATTAATTAAATGGAAGAAATTCATTTATACTAAGAAAGCTAGACTAATATTTCAAATTCAGGATAGGGCTGACATTAACATGATTTCATTGTATTTTATTTCTTGTTGGCTTAAAGTTTAAAAATTCTGGGAAGTATCATCAGCACAAAAGTTGAATGCCTATTGTATTTAACTGACAAGCATTAAAACGTACACATGAAGTGATTTAAATAAATAAGAAATAGCTGCCACTATCTTTTCTAATAGAGTTAGGTCTACTACAAATGGTTTGTTAATATTGAGGGATAGTAAGGAGTAATTAGGATTCCTGGCTTTTCCTGTTGAATCCTTGTCTTTTATAGACTTTCCATGATCTCTAATAATACTTATAATAATGAATATGGCTGATAACTGTTACCCAAAAAGTGAAGAGAAATCAAACTCCATTTGTAGGCATAATGTTTTTGTGCACTGTGTAAAAGTTATCCTTGTGTTATTTAAATGCTGATTTCTCTGCCCTCATATCCTGTTTCAATCTGGACACACACTGTAATGTTTAGGTCAAGAATCTCCTGTCTCAAGTTTGTACAAACAATTGTTCCTCATTCATTCTCTACCTTGCCAATAAAAGCCAACAAGTCAATACAAATCTTTAGACAGAATAATGTAGGACTTCCCACTCTTGGAGGGGTGTACAAAGAGACAGGCGGTGAAAGAGGGAGTCATGACAAGTCAAGAAAAACATAAGGAGATGAGAACTGGATCAAGAATGGGCAAAAAAAAAAAATTGCAAGTAAGATGAGAATATTGTCTGGGAGGAAGCCTGGCTAGCTTCAAGGTTGAAAATGAAATAATAATTGCTCAACATTTGGCTCAAGGCAATTTTAATAAATTGTGTAGTGATTGGGAACTAGCAAAGGTAAAGAAATACAGCTGGCAGATTAATTTACAGTTTTTACATTTATATTAAAAGTAATACATTTTACATCCATTTTCTGATGGGGCCCAGTGCTTGCAGCATGGACTCAAGCCCAGGAGTCTCAAGGTCTGGGCATCTTCATATGTATTTGAAAGTTGAAAGAGATGTCACACTGGACTTGAAAACATTTCTAAGTCTAAAGGCTGAGTCTCCTTCAGATCTCTTAATCTGGTGAGGCTCAATTTACCATCAAGGCCTGTAGTTAAAAGCCATTTTTATTATATTCCCATGAATATCCTGTAACACAGTTGTAAGTGCCTCTGTTTCATCAACTATTAGAGAAAAATTACTTTCCCTCATGTATCACCTATTTGTATCTTTGTTACTAAGCCAGCCAACACATGAGGAAAACTAACTAGTGTGAGAGGAAGGCACAGGCATGCAGTACATTACCTGATTAATCTGTTTCCAACCAAGACCTCTTCCTTTCGAAAGTCATGAGAGTGCCAGTCAAAACTCAACGGCAAAGAAGGAGAAATATCTTTGGCTAGAACACTTTCTACCCAGCTGTAAAGACCAGAGGTCTCATCCCAGCAGTCACATCATACATACATACATACATACATACATACATACATGGTGTGTGTGTGGTGTGTGTGTGTGTGTGCATGGGTGTGTGTGTGCCTGAAGTACAAATTCATTGGGCAAGGGAGACATGAGAATGACTGGGAGTTAGTAACCAACTAACATAGACCAAACAAATAAGTGAAACATTTGATTTGGTAAAAAAACATGTCTCAAGGAAATAGGGCATAAACCAAATGATGCATGAGGACACAGAATTCTCCTATAGTCTCTGCACAGTTACACAGTGGTGTACATACCTGCTTGAGCATGTGCATTCCTACACACACACACACACACACACACACACACACACACACACATTGAAAACTTCAAATAATATCCCCACATATATGAGTACATTGAATGGAAATATAAAATCAGAATTGCAGTTTCTTTCATTTTTGAAACCACATACTTTCTTCCTTTGATTGCTGAATAATTTCTCAGTACTACCCTTTTTCATTAAACTCTAGAGAATGACGTGGCCATGCCTTTAAATAGCGAATTCTGATAATGATATCTAATTTTATAATTGTTACAAAACTAGTTACTTCAGGCTGCATATGTAAAATTTTAAATTCAATAATAAAATTTATTGACTCAGTAATAAATCAGGGCATATACATGTATTTGAAAAAATACACTGTGAATTAAATCAAAATATTTATCTTCAAATACCACATAATCCGCAAAGATCTTCACCAAGAATACTGACTCAGAATCACTCAAGTAGTTCTTATTAATTGTGCCCTTTTAGAGGATCATCACTGGGGACTTTCTAGCACTTATATTATAAGTGGAATTTTGTTGTTCAGAAAGTTTGTCATTAACAGCCTCTTTTATTGTGTTTATAGCTGTGTTAAGTATTGAAATTTAATCTACCCACTGTTGGTGCTTTTCACTTTAAGCCAGTAATTTGTTTATTTCTCTAATGATCCTCCTTCTGTCTCAAGAGATAGAGCTAAAATCGTAACTGGCCCAGTGCTTTTAGATTGTGAAGCTTCAGTAAAGTGCACTTGTGAAGATGTTATCATACTTAGCACAGATGATGCTGCAACATATTTAAATATAATCCAGCAATTAGTCCATCATTGTGTGCAACATCTTCCATGAATTACCTCCTTAAAACATTGATGAATTACAGGAAGGAAGTGAGAATAAAAGAAGAAATGAGTCCTAACCCCTTGGTATACAAGAGGGGGAATGTGGGCATGCTTTTAGAGTATTTGAGAAGAGTGTAGGAAGAAATGGAAAAGTGGATAACAAGGTTATCCTTAACAGCAGGATCCTAAAGACAGAAGACCAAATATTATTATGCTAAAACTACCTGGGTATCTGAACAGTTTTGCTAATGCATCAGGTCCAGTTGTTATGGGCAAAGAGTGGACAGGGAGACTTTAGATTTGGATTTTCCCATCATTAGTTTTTATTACCGTCTATGGAGAGAGAAAAAGAAGTGATATTCATATTGAAATTGCTTATCATTTGCAGTGCTTTATAAAATGTTAAGGATAATGGAAGGCAATTCATTTAATCAGAGTATGTACAGATTTGCTAGTTGCCAGAATATATGGTCATCTTCTCCATTAATATGAAGCAGATTCGAAGGACAGAGGTAAATAAAAACTGAAGCCAGGATGTGATGAACATGGGGACTGTGGGTTAAAAGGAGCCTTGGAAAGATGTCAGTATGACCCAGAGAGCTTGGTCAAAATTTGGTAAGAATGAGACTCTTCCATCCTTACCAAGTAATTCACCATTATTTAATATTAGAAAATAAAGTGATGCAAAACCTAGAAAGAGAAATGTTAAATATTATACTGAACTGTAGGGAATACTTAGTTTTTCTTCTCTTCAGGGACGGGCAGTAAGCTTCAGTAATAAAGTCTGAGCATAACTCTGAGATGATCCCCAAGGCAAAAAGCAAAATAAAGTATGAAGTGTAATAGTTCACAGTAGATGAAGAACCAAGAAAATGAGGCTCCACTCTGTATGCTGGTTTACTTACCAGTCTTTCCATGCTATAGATTTTATATCTTGATCATATGTAAATCTTGAAGAAACTGCATAAAGTTCAAGAAGATGGAAAAGTTAGAGATGGAGAAGAGTATTTTCCAAGACACTTGTATCTCATTTATGTTTTAGAATCCATCAATGTGTACTAATCCAAACTAAAAAGGCAAGTAAACCAAGAATTCTGTTTCTTTTTTTTCATGTTTCAATGAACTAGTTTGCCTAATCATATTCTGTCACAATCATTTGAAAACAAACCTTTATCAGTTATAGCATATATTATAATTGCAATTAATATATTCAAATAAAATGTGTCACAACAGAACAACAACAATTATGACGGTTCTCATTGCATAATTTAGGACATTTTGAGTATTCTAGCTATGTTTATAGGCATCCCACTAAGACTGAGGACCTTCAGTCACGCAATTAGCTTTTGGGAGTTTTAAAAAAGAGTAATTAATGATGTAGAAACAAAGGACCAACATAAATGGAGATTCAAGATGAATTAGGAGAATCCTAGGTAGTATCTTTGTTATGTTGACACACTGCATGAGAAATGAAAATAGGCTGTAAATTAGCAAAATGACCACGACATAAAAGGTACAAAATATGCTTTTGGTTTAAAAAATTATGTTCAAATATGTGGAATATTTTTCCATTCTTTAATCACAAGCTCATAGAAATTTTAGGGAAAAATAATGTATTCAGGATCTTTATTTTAAATACCAATCTCTACAGGATTTTTTTTTTACATCCTTATATATTCACTTCTGATTTGAATTAGTGTCTCAATATGGCTTTACTTAGTATAGTATCCATTTGTTATTATGAATGAGGTTAGAATTCTTCATTTACTGGCTTATATTTTATAATAAGAGATTTTAAAACTTTTATGGAACAGAATTTAAAGGTGGCTATAATCACAGCTGAGAAGAAATGACCCTTGCTTAAGCTTTCTGAGACAAAACTCTACATGTTGAATGTACACGTTCTCACATTAAAACAGACAGGAAACTTCTCATTTGATAAATTAAAGATTTGACAAAAGCAAACAGGGGAATCTATTGTTATTCTACCTTCCAGTAAGTCTTTACTAAAATTTAATGAGCATTTCCTGTTTATAAGTGAATGTGACTGTGTACATATGATTAAACTGTGTTACATGTCCTTTTAAAATGTCTCCATAACATATATACCAATGGCCACTTTCAATTCACTATAGGTAAATTTTTCCCAGTGTTCAGTGTCCACCCATGATGATAATATTAGACACTTTGTTCTGGAAGTCATGTGATAGATTTTCCCTTGTAGCTATGCCTGATAAAGTCAAATAGAAGAAATGGCTTTGCTCTCAGACTTTACAAATTAATCGATAACCGGTAAAACTGTTTAATCATCTTATACCTATTGCACATGAATATTTAACTAAGATGTAAATTAAATGTATTAGTGTTCAGAAGTGTATAGCATGTATAGTGTTTATATAATATGTAAATTGCATGCATTAATGTTTAGAAGTGTATAGTATTTAACTAAGATGTAAATTGTATGCATTAATGGTTGAAATGTATAGCATGTATAGCATATTAAATAAGGTGTAAATTACATGCATTGATAGTTAGAAATATAGAGTATATACAATGTTTAAATAAGATCTAAATTGTTGTAGTAATTATTTAAAAAGGCCTCTAGCTCAGGCTATTTAAGCTGCAGCAGCTCTGCCTAGCCCAGCCGCCATGATTCTCAGCCGGAGGCCACGTGTGTGCTGCAGCTAGACACAGCCCTGCCACCCACTAGATGCCATGTGACAGATGGCTCTGCCAATCTTCCACGCTGTCTCCAAAAGGCAGGGCAATGCCCAGACCATTCCGCCATCCATGCAGGCCCAGTAAGAGAACGAGATTCTAATTCTTATAGATTAATCAAAGCTTATATATTTGGCAATGATCAGTAACAAGATACTCATACAATCAGAAGTGTAACCCAATACCCAACCTAGGTATACCAACTACCTTTGATTGCTACAGACATGTGAACATCCGTCTCCATCGCTCCTACATCTCTGTTCTCTCTCGCTCCTCCTCTTCCTTTTATCTCTTCCTCTACGAACTCCTCCTCTTCCTTTTCCTCTTCCTCTTCTAACTCCTCCCACCTTAGCTCCTCCTACACTAAATTACATGCTCCAGTCTTATATATACATAATGCATATGTGAATTGAATAAAACACTACAATTGTGTAATATACACATGTACATGTATGTATAATACATGTAATTCTTTATATACATATATATATATATATATATATATATATTCTTTATAATGACTCACATAGCATCAATTTTTATGAAAATCAAATCTAGTACGTACTAATTAAATTATTATTTTCCTTAGTTAGTATTTATCCTTTCTCTTTTATGGACATTACCTACCATGATGTTACTCATTAGAAGAAACCTCTTGAATGTCTTTGTAAAAGTATCTTTTATTCACCAAATGTAATTTTTGTCACCAAATCTTACTGATGAATAAGCTTACCCTTTTAGTCCTTTCTGAACTCTGGCTGGTACAAACTCCTCTTCAAGCTGACTGATTCAAACAGGCTTCCCTCAGCTTCTCACCGAATTGTTCTGCTTTTTCCTCACACTAACTCAGAAAATTCATTGTAATCTCTGGCCCCTTCTCATTGTCTTTTACATTCTGTCTTCACCTGCAACTTGTCTCTATTAAACTGTTCCAATAAAAGAGCATTCTTTTTTTCATTCTACCCCCTTCTCTCTGCCTAAGTTTCCTCTATTATCCTGTTTTTGTAATATGTGAGCATATCCTATCTCTGACTCATTCTTCAAATCTTTCTCTGATTTTGTCTCTTTGTCTATTCCTTAATTAGATGTCACTTTCAAACATGGCTACATCCTTCTACAAACTAACTTAACCTGAATTGTTAGGAATGAAAGGTATGTGCTAAGGGTGTGTCTGCACTCTACCCAGAGGGATTAAAGGTGTGTGGTGTGTCTGCTTTTTAGCCAGATAACCTGGAATGTGTTTGGATGTGATTCTTTGCCAGAGCATCCATGTTGCTTGACTAAAATTCCTCTACCTAATAGATATGTATTATTAAAACATTCTAAATTTTCCTGATTCTCATGGTTACAAAGAGAACTCATATTTTCCCTACAAAATGTATCTCAATTTGATTGTCAGCATCATGAATTTGAACTGTCTGTCATGCCTATCTCTGCTTTATATGAATTTATATTTTATATCTCCTTCATATTTATCTTCTCTTTGCTTAGAAGATAAATTTATTCCTATAAGTTTATTTCTAATTAAAGACATAAATTTTAAAAATGTGTCTTGAATACTTGACTAAAATATTTTTGAAAACGTGATCTTACATATTGTCTTAGTTACTTTTCTATTTCTATAATGAAACATAGAGAGTAAGGTGACTTAGAGAAGAAAGGGCTTGTTTGGCTTATGATTCTCGAAGAATAGCTGTTCATGATGGCAGAACTGAGGTCCTAGGTAGCAGGTGTTGGAGGAGGTAGCAGAAATCCTACATCTCCAATCACAAACAGAACTTAGAATGAAATAACTAGGAATGGTTTCAGTCTGTTGAAACTTCAAACCCCTTTGTGACAGGCTGGTAATAATATCACACCTCCTACCTACCAATTATCCTAAAGCAGAGCTATTTACTGACCTAGCAAATAGTCCAATGTCTGATGGCTATGGGTGATATCTCATTCAAACCACTACATTGGATTTCTTGGCCTCCACAATCTCATGGCCATATCATGATGCAAAATACATTTAGTCCAACTACAAAAGTCCCTACAGGCTTTCAATCTCAAAACTATTCAAAAGTTGAAAGTATCATTTATAATATATATTTTTCTTTTTGAAATTAAAATATAATTACATTGCTTTGCCCTTCTTTTTCCTCCATGTACACACTTTGTGCTCTCTTAAATTCATTGCCTCTATTTCTTTAATTACATAATTCATATAAAAGCCCCACACAGATCAATACAATCTAATCAATTCATATAATGTTACTTTACGTATATGCTGTTAGGACTGACCATTTGGTATTAGATAATCATTTGAAGGAAATGTTTCTCCTGTCTTTGTGATCTTTGTCTAAGGATGAGATATTGTAAGAGTCCATGATTTGCTGAAGAATGCCACCCCGGACTCAAATAGTATATAAAGGCAAAGAATATTTTAATCTGAAGAAGTCCAGAATGCTGGAGTCTTACATCAGCAAGATAGAGAAACAACCAAGTAAGCTCACAGGCCTGATTTAAAGTATATTATAGGGTTCTGGGTAGGTGACCTTTATCCCTTTATCTTACTCCATCTCTAGGGACATTCCATTACCAGGATTTTGTGGCTGGAAACTGTTGCCGGGAGTGTCTGAGAATTGTTGCTGAGGAAGTCTGGAACCTGCTGCTGACCCATTGTGCTTGCCTTAAGCTAGGTGGCTGGACAGCTTCTGAGGACAGGAGTTGTCTGAACTTGCCAAGTTAATGGAAACAGATTTAGGCCTTTCTTGAATTGCCGACTTGAAGCCTCTTGTGGAGTCAGCCTTGCCTTTTCATTTCCCCCTTCAGTTTTGGGCCATCTCAAATCCTTGAGATGTTTCTATGGGTTGGCATTGTTGTTTGAGAATAAATCCGATCCTTAACAAACCCAACTAATGCATTGATTATGCAGGGACTACAGATCAAAGCTAACATAGGTAGGATCTGTTTTGTAATCTCTTTCTGACTAAGGCCATAGACTCTTTGACCACCCCTGAGTGGTCAACATTGAAACACGCTCCTCACCTAAGGCTGCACAGAGTCCTCCCTGCCTCTTCTGTTCTGTAAGACTACTGCCAGGGATGATAGGGAATTTGCAGAATTTCTCATTTAGCTGAGATGTATCTCTTAATACAAACAGATGGCAGTTTTGCTGTGGAAAATAGACTGCATTACCCTTTGAGTTACTTTTAAGATCTTAGCAGTTTCCCTGTATAAAAGCTGTTTTGTGGATCGAAAGACAGGGTTTCTGTCATAGTCAAAACTGCCAGTGACACATAGCTCTCACTGATCAGAAATACTCTGCAGTGCTGTTGCTGAAATTGCAGGCTCCAGTTTGTGTTTCATGGGTTCTAATGTCAGTTTTGCTCTTCAGACAAGTGCCATCTTTGTAAATTAGTAATCTCCAGACAGGACATGGCAGTGGAATCTCTCTGTAGATGGTGGCTGTACAAGGCATTGCTGTTATCTAAATTGAGTTTTACCCAAGATTGTATCAAAGCCATAGACTCATCTGCAATATGAGGATTATAGCTAGAAATGGGTATATACTCAAGTTGTATTTCCAGACAAAAACACAGGAAAATTGTCCTTTACTGGAATCCATTTATAATGTAAAATTCATGAGTTTATGTTTTATAGAAAAGAATATAAACCACAAACTATTGATTTCCAACTGCATTTAAAACATTTTTTCTTACTATAAATTGTGTATTTTTATTGAAAATTTGTAAATATTAGACAAACTAGTAAAAGAAACATTGCCACATAAAATCTCTGTTGTAATTTTAGTAAATACATTTTATAGATTTAACCATTACAGTAAAATATTTTTTAAAAAATAATTAAATATAGTACTGGTTACATACTATTATGTAACAATTAGATCTGCCTTATACTCATTCAGCTTAGATGCTTAGCTTTTTATGTATAAATCCATTTTCCCTTCCAGCAATCCATTTAGCTAATACTATTATCATTATTTTATAAATAAACAAAGCTCAGAGAAATTCCCTTGCCCAAGAACTTCAATACAATTTGTTACAGATTTGCTATTATTCTCTTAATGTCTGACTGATAGTAAAGGTTTTCTGTACAGTCACAAGTATTTCACTCAACTGGAACCCTAGAGATACCCTGGAAGGTATACCACACAGAAAAGTTAAGTTTTATAAGGATGGCTGGAGACAATCTACATTATTATTGGGATTTTTGATGTTGTTTAACTCATGCTTACCTTAGTAATAAATAAGAATGTATTTTATTCAATTGGCCATCCCGCAAGCTATATATTTCACAACACAATTGCTAAGACTCCCAAGGAAAAGGTAATTTTTCTGTTGCTACATTGATGTATTCTTTGGGCTCATAATCAATGCAACACTTAAAGTAACTTAATATTTCCTGTTGGATAAGGATTAGCAATATATTAGGACAAAGCAATCTTACTAGTCTAATATTTATCAATATCTAGTTGCATATACAAGGTTACATGTTTCTGAGTTGTTCGTATCAGGTTTTTTTTTTTTATTTTATTTTATTCTAGCTGGAAGCAAAATGCTTTTCAATCTTTTAAATCTGTTGTTCTGCAACTGATGATTTAAATGCTCTCTGGCTACAAAATGTCATCAGAGAATCTTTCATAATGGTTTTAATATCTCCCTAATAATGCTACAGGGGTCTTTGGTCATTTTGAGCACACAGGAGGTTAGCAGAGTGGCTAATATGATTGTTTTGAAAATAAGCAATGAATAAAGGAGATATTGTGAGGAAGGGAATAATGCAGGTGGTGCTGATTGACAGGCAGTTTCTTAAGTTATTAGAAAAGCGTTGTCGTATTTGGGGAAGGGAATTTCATAACCCAGAGCACTGTGTTGATGTTTATAAATTTTTTCCTTATTTCTTATGAAATCTTATGAATCCAGCAAACTGCTTCCTTGACTACCATTTTTATACATATTTGATTACTTTATATTGTAATTTACAACTCAAATGTGCACAATTCAACCACAGGAGCTCAGTTAGAATTTAGTGGGTTTATAGCTTTGTTTGGCCCTCGGCACAAGTAATAAGATCCCAGCTTTAAGTACCACTGGGGTTTATGGAATGAAGGCATCTGCATTATTATATTAAAATGTTCCTCCGTGTAATAAATATAACTGACAGTAGTGCATGACTTTCTTTATGAAAAATATGTTGATAGCAATGTGGTCTTAAATACTGAAGAAACTGCCGATTAAATTTTTATGTGCCTAGTTACCAGCTAAATGCTGAGCAGATGTCCATATTAACAGTTTATTACTGAGTATCCCTAATAAACATTTTATTTAAAATTATTTTTCAAAACCATGAAAATAGTGTATTAACCTCCCATTTCCTTTAATAACTCTTTGAGTTTATTATTCTAATATGCTCTATGGTATAGTACACATGTTTCTCTGATTGCAACTATCAGTAAGTTTCTAAAAACTCACCCAGGGCCTTTAAGCCTTCTGAGCTGTTTCATGAAGAAAGAGCTGTGCACTGGCATTGGATGTTCAGTTGTGCACTGGTATTGAATGCCCAGCTGTGCACTGGCATTGAATGGCCAGTTGTGCACCTACATTGTGGCCCCAGGTATACACTGGCATTGGGCTGGTGTTGAATGCTTCACTGTGCACTGGCTTTCAATGCTCAGCTCTTCACTGGTGTGGCATGCCAAGTGTGATGTGCTCAGCTGTGTGCTGGTGTTGTTTACACAGATGTGCACTGACATTGGACTGTCATTGAATGCTCAATTGTGCCCTGGAGTTCTAGCTTGGCTAACCTAAGTCTTTTAAAACCACTTTTATGCACAGTTCATCATATAAAATGGCTTAGATTAATGGAACTTGGCTAGAAATTTTGGATTCTCAGAAATCTGAGTCAGGAGGATCAAGATATTTCTATATAAACTTAGTGAGACCATGTGTTAGAATAAAAATTATAAAGAGTGGCTAGATTGCCAATCCATCATTGAATGCTTGCCTAGAGGTCCTTGAACAAAGCAGGTATGGAAAAAATAATGATAGTGTTTTCTTTGCTTGGCTAATATTTAGGCAGTCATATTGGTGAGACTATATGAGAATAGGGTCTGATGTTCCTGGGAGACATAATCTCAAAGTGAAGTCCATGATCCTCTGTCTCTTACAATATTTCCACTCTTTCTTCCACAAAAGTCCATTAGCAAAAGGTCAGAATATTTTGTAGATATATCCACTATGGACTGGAATCCACAACCCAATATTTTGATTAGTTAAATTTTTCTTTAATGGTCTCACCTATTGCCAAAAAAGGTCTCCTTGAGAGAGGTGAGGAAAACAGTTATGTATGGTGTAAAGACAAATATTTAGTCTGTAGTCAAGAAACACACTATTTTACGAAAGTGATGGTTATAGGTTCTCCTGTGATAGGGAAAGCCCATGAGGCTTCAGTCCTATCAAAAGAATTGCAAACATGCAGGAATCCTTGGAGTGGGAGAAATAGTCTTCCCCAGGGAAGAGCATACCAATCGGTTATCCAATGTCAAATGGTCAAATCTGGAAACATATATACGAGTAACATTATACTGGCTGTACAAGCCATTTCAGTGTATATATATGTATATATATGTATATATATACCACATATACGTGTGTGTATGTTTGTACATAGATATGATACATAAATTCATGCAACAACAAAAAAAGAGCAAAAAAATAAAGAAAAAAGAAGCCATGATTTTGAAAGAGAGCAAAGTGTATTTAAAAGAAGGAAAGAAAATGGGAGACATGATACAATTATATTATCATCTCAAAAAATAGAAGAAATATTTTTAAAAAAATATGTATAATTTGTACATAGCGAATTTACATTTAATTTTGTTGCCATGTAAACTTTATGCATTTTGGCAGACAAAAATACAATTGCATTCTTCTAAATAATAATTAGTTAATAAAAGTTTGATCTTTAATACTCAAGTGCAATTTTTTAAATGATCGCAGAGACATGTAAAGAAAATTTCGCTTCATATCATTTAACGTAGACTATATTTTACATTAGGAAGGTTTCCTTCCACAGCTATTCCATAAGGTGGAGTTTTTATGCAGAATCCATTTTTTAGTTTTAAAGTAGATAGCTTTAAAATCAACAGCACTATTTTCACTTATTTGTCTTTCTGTGACTGAGAATTGCAGCATGCTCCTTAAAGGTATTACAATTATTCCTCTGTACATGTTTACATTTCTGACAACATTGATGCAAAGATTATGGAGAATGATAACCATGTGTCAAACATTGAAAGGGGTAAGAAATACATGAATTTATACACATAAAATTAGTATGTGTTTTCTATTTTGAAGTTATTTTTTCAACTTTTATGCTTTTTTCTCCTTTAAAGTGAACTGACATTCATTCAGATATTAAAGACCAAATAAATCTCTTTGCTACTCTCTTTAAGTCATATTGTGGAAAGAGATAACATTTCTTTGAACATTTGTCAGAATTCGCCTGTCTGATCCCATTGGTCCTGTTCCTTTGTTGTCTTTAGGATAAGATTTCTGAAATTCTTTTTTGCTGAGTTGAAATTGAACAATTAACTGCTTAACTTGGGCAGAGTGATTTTGGCAAATTCATACTTATGTTGAATGGAAAACTTCAATACTTGTGTATTAAACAAGTGGAAGATGTACATAGAAGGATCTGCACTATGAAAAGCACAGAGACATTTTTTTACCATCTGTGGATTTACATAATTATGTATATTACCTTCCTTCAGTGACTTCAGAAAAAGTTCTTCAATACACAAGGCATTGGCTCTGGAAGTTATCTTTTTGCTAAAATGGAAACAACTTTTCTACTTTTCCCAGAAAGTCTTTATTTCGTACATTTCACTTTACTGTAAGTCACTATCCATGGCTATCATCTTCAATTTTCTTTTAATAGAGATTTTCCTTTTGTGTGCATATGTGTTCTGAGTGTGCGGCAAACATACATGCATGTGTATATACGTGTATATATGTTGGCAGAGGTCAGAAAATAGTCTCCATTGTCATTCTTTAGGTGCTGTCCACTTTGGGTTTTGGAACAGCTTTTTTAATGATCTAGGACTCATCTGGTAGGCTAAGTTGAGATCAAGGAACCATTGATCCTGTGTCTCCACTAACCCAGCTCTGGAATTAAAAGAGGACATCACTATGCCTGGATTTGAACCTGGATTCTGATGGTCAAAATTCAAGCAATTGATTTGTAAGGCTATCAGCTGAGCTACTTGTGCCATCACCATCTTTTCCAATGCTTTAAATAAATTTTCAGTACCAATGATCACCAACATAATTAAGAATTACATTATGTAAACAAACATGTCTAATCCCTATGCCTAGCCTAACACTGATGATGGTACCATGAAATAACCATGGAAATGATAATTTACATTTCAGAATTTTTATGTCTTTTGATTTAAAGTGACATCTTTGATTAAATATAAAAATTTTGAAGAAAAGGCAACTGCCAATCAGATTACAAGGTTTAATTCATAAGAAGAAGAAATAAATCCTTTTAAATGTCACTTTCTTGTTTCAAAACAGTACATGATTAATATCTTATTTAATTTAAAATGATTAAAAAAACAGTTAATATTTTTCTTTAAAAAGGAAGTACAATTTATCAAAATTTATCTTTATTCACTAGTTAGCTGATACCAAAACTCACCAAATTATAAATCTGATCTCTCGAGGAACACTTGCTTAGTACAGGCCAAACTTCAACTCAACCTAAGACACTGAAAATGAAAAACAAACAAGCACCTTCATGAGTAAAGAATTTTCCTAATATTTGGGTAACCAAAACCTTATAAACATATAATTGAAGCCGACTGAAAATCTTTGTTTGGGTTTTATTTAATTTTCCACAAAAATACCATCTAAACCTTTGGGTATATGCTTGCCTGTGTATGTTTGCAGGTATGCTTCCATTTGTTTTACAGTAATCACAAATGGAAAAAGCCAAAGGCCAAAATTATACTACTCTGGGACTGTAAGTATTGTCCCTGTTTCTATATCTCATTGAAGAGTCAACATGACTAGTCACACCAGACAGATGACTTCTTCAGACCCACATATGTATGTGGTTACTCTTGCATCTAATCACCATGTCATAAGGACTTTTTGCTGATCATTGGAGCCATGAATCTGCGTGTGATCTTATTTCCTCTTACACAATAAAGACTTTGAGGTCTTCTTGACTCTTTGCATCACACAAGCAATATTTCCTGATATTGTGATTTTCTATGAGTACCAAACAAACCTCCCATAGAATTCCTGAATATGACAAAGAAAGTTTCAAGGCACAATGTCATTTTTCATTAAGTAACCTCACAGTGCAGTCACTACTGGGCTCACAATATTTAATTTAGAATGAGATAATGTAAAACAGAGTCTAAAACAATTTGCTCAAACTCAGCAGTCTGAGGAATGGCTCCAACTTTATGGTCAAATCAAATGCTGTACCCTAAAAACCGCCTAGAATTCCCTGTCATTAAGATAGGGCATTGGCATTCTGTAAATTATTGTTACAATTACTTGTGAGATAATCAGCCACAGCAGACAGATTCTGAAGCATTCCTTCAGGATACATAATTTTGTATCTGTTGACCAGGCAATGGGACTCTGGTCAAACATTAATTTAGACATTGTAATGAGTGAGTTTACATATAATGGTCATTCATGCTTACAGCAATTTTTTAAAAAATTATTTACAATTATTGGTGGTCATGGTGGTAGTAGCTTTATGAGTGTGTGTGTTGTGATGTAAGTGTGAGTATAGGCATGCAAATGAAGGTCATGTGGAAATCATAAGGAGACTTTTAGAAGCATATTTTCACCTTCCATCGTGTTGAGGCAATCTTTCTAACTTCTGATATGATGCATATTCCAGGCTACATGGCCTGCAATTGTTTTTAAATGCTGAGCCATCCTGAAGGCCCTACTCATGTGATTTTAGTTTAAAAAAAGATGATTTCTGTAACACTAGCAAACTTTATTCTTCCTGTGGAAAGCTTCAATAGCAAAAGTTCTTCTCTTTGTTAATAAGCAGTTCAGCATGTATGACAGCAATGATGACTGCTTAAGTTTCAGACTACAAGTTTCAGACTGCTAACTGCTTCACAAAGTTCAGACACTACCCTGTGTCAGACTCCATACTGTGTGAAATATGGTTCTTCTTATGTTGTCCCTCTCTCTCTTAGTGAACATACCCAGGTTGAAAAATGTCTACGTTCCTTTACCTCAGACCCAACTACCTTCATCAAATGAGTCTAATACCTAACCCAGTCCAATGACTTCACCTTTCCTGACTCCTGGATGATATTTTTAATAAGCTCCTTCGAGAGAGAAATGCAGACATGGCCAGGAGAAAGCAAAGTGAACTTGCAGACCAGGTACATCAAGCAGACTAAACCCACCCTACCAGAGCTGCAGTAGTCCCCCACATGGATCCTAACTGGAATTACAGTAACAGATATAACCGTCAGGCCAGAGACATTTCATTACTTGTCTCCCCTCTGGCCTTAGGGGAGAGGCCCTTAAACCAATTAGCTTTCAAAAAATTCTAGAAGCAGTTCAAAACAAATCTGAAAATTCCTTTCAATCCCTCCAATACCTTGCACAGGCCCTGTTCCAACATGCAACTGGATTGTGTTTTTTAGTAGCAATGGTCCCCAACTGACAGTATATATCCAAACTAATTCTACTGGCTCCTCTAAAAAGCTTGTCCCCCCAAGGCTGCATTGCTGCCTATAATGATGGGCATACATCTGGCTCCTGCCCTAACTGGGATATCCATGGCCAGCAGTGCTTTGAGGCATTCATTTCTCAGAGCTCAGGATTTTGTGACCAAATTACAACTCTCTGTAGACTCCATGGTTCAATCTCTGGACCCTGTCCAACAACAGCTCACTTCTCTGGCCTGAATTCCTCTCGAAACTGGTCAGGCCTTAGATTTCTTAACAGCAGAGAAAAGGAGAGCTTGTCTGTTTTTCAGATAATGTAACTACTACATCAATGAATCCTGGGTGGTAGAGGCAAATGTCTATCTTTCTGAGGACCAAATAAAATGAAGATTCCTCTTTGATCCAGCTTTGTAAGCTGGTTCCAGGTTCCCTTAATTGTACCTGTCCTTTTTAAAGCCTCACTTTTATCATCATTGATATTCTATTATTTTTTAAAAGTGAGTCTGAATTTGTTTCCTTGATAGAGTGCTTGTCTATGATACATGAAAACCTTGATTTTATTCTTAGTACCATAAAAACTCTGTATGATGGCACAGTCCATAATCTCTGCAGTTGTGAGATAAAGGTAGGAAGGTCAGAAGTTTAAGATCATTCTCAGCTACATAATGAGTTTCAGGCCTTCCATTGCTACATAAGACAATGTCTCAACAAACAAATGACTATACCAACATCAAAGTACACTGCTCTGCTCTAAAGATTGTAGATTTGTTAAAGCCAATTCCTTAAAACATCTTTGCCCACCCTTGTCTCTGATGTTGGTTCCTTAATTCCTCTTGGAGTTAACTCCTGCACTGCCTCCTGTTGGAAATTTATTGCAAGTACATCAGTGAAATTGTATCAGGGCCTTGCTATATTACCTTGTTTAAAACTTCATTACATTTTTAAGGCTCTTTCTCAAGTCATATTCTGGAGAATGGGTAGTTATGGGTCTCTACACAGTAATGTAGCCCACAACACCCATTTTCTTGTTAGACACTAAGGCACATAATTGTTTAGTAACTTGTCCCAAACCTGGCTTCTTGTCAAAATACAAATTATTGTCCTCTCCATACCTAATGAATAAAAATGAATGTCTCTATTCTCTCCTTTCTCTGTATTCCATATCTTTGATTCCTGGAGCACTTATAGGTCAAAAATAAGAGTTTCATACTAAAATATAAGGAAACTGGTTTATGAACTGACAAAACACCAGGGTATTAATTATATGTTACAAAGAAAATCGATGCCAGACCTCTACTAAATATATCGTAATTACCCATCAAATAGAAAAGTATTCCATGTGGATGACTAACTTCACATCCCAAAGGACTCCAAGTTCTGTTTTTTTATCTTACTAATTACAGATTTGGTACATTTTTTGTCAGCTTTCAGAAGCAGGCGATCAACATGGTTTATAAGTCAAGACTAACTTTTTAATTTTATTTTAAATGAAGCAAAATGCTACACCCCAGCAGAACCATTTAAAGCTGCCTGGAAATGAGGGAGTGTGAATAGTTGACTGCTTGATGAAGGGTCCAGAAGAAACATAATTTAGTTTCCACCCTATGTTGGGCTGCTTAGGGGCAAATCCAGGTGTTTTTGGTTTTGTTTTATTTTTATTTACTTTCCTATGAAAGACAATCAGCCCCTCTTCATTTTGTTACAAGAGTGAACGTAGTTTGTGTGAGGTCCCTGGTACTTACTTAGTGCTCAGCAAGTATTCCAAGTATGATATTAGCAGGTCTCTCAAATCAAATCATCCATCTTAAGAATGTATTTGAAAAATACTTTAAAAATTTATTTCAAAAACTCAATCTGAAAAAAAAACTTTTGAATTGCATGAGCATGTATATCATAATTAAATTGCTTTATGAACCATCTCAGATCCTAATTTAATAAAGATTTAGGAAAACCATTTCATTATCAAATCATGTTAATAAGCACAGGATAAATGTTTTAGGTTTTAAAATAACTAAAATATTTTTATGTGATCAAACATTTCTTGTGTGGAATGAACACTGAAGTTGCTAATGCTATTTATAAGATGTGTTTAAAATTAAAGCTTATTTTAATTAATTTCTTTATTTTAGCAAAATTAGAACAACACCAAAAAAATCCCAAATATATTAAACACCACTGTATCTTTAGAACAGCAAGAGCCCAGTATTTTGACAATACCAATTTCTACCAAGAGAGAAAGGAGGGAGCAGTAATATCTGGTAGGACACGAAATGTCATAGGAGCATGGGATGAAAAGTTAGTTCTTTAAAATTCATCAGATTTGCAGAGATACATATAGGAAGATCTCTAAGAATCAGTGGCTTGCCTGCTTTGCATAATTAGTGAGCTCCAGGTCAATGGGAGAACCTGTTCTAAAAGAGGTAGGAGCATGTCTGAGAATGATGCCTTAGAATATCCTGTGACATTCAACATACACACACCTGCAGACAAGTACATACACGTGTGCTCACAGAAACACAATCACACCCATCAACCTTCACACACATAAAATACATATATACATTATATTACACATCAAAGGTAATGTAAAATATATCCATGTTATCTCTGTGAGTAATCCATATTATCTCCATGAGTAATTATTCTTAATAATGAAACTGCCATGAATACCAAGACATTGTTCAATAAGTGAATTAATCTGCAAACCAAAGTAAAATCTAAAAAGAATCATTACTCTTCAGTTATCTTCCAGTCATGAAAAGCCATGTTGGAAGGCTGACTGCACATTGTGCAGCTAATTGTTGGAGGCTACAGACTGTAGGATCCAACTATATGACATTATGCAGGGAGGAAGAATCTTCACAAAATGAAACCATCCTGTTTTTTTTTTTTTTTTTTCAGCATTACAGGGAAGAAGATCAAGATAGGAAGCAAAAAGGTTAAAGGGTGATGGAATGCTTTCCATGTAACTATCATGAAGGATGTATATATATATATTATCTTTTTCCAGCTTTGTGCATCATACACCAAGCATGAACTCAAGATGTTGAATGTGCATGTAATTGATATCAAGATGCCAATGGAAATTTATCAATTTCTCAAATGCAACCCTTTGGTGAGAGGTATTGGTGATGAAAATGGATGTGATTGCATAGAAATGAAAACATGAGGATCTCTTGATCTTAGTGAATGACAATATAAAGGAACCATAGGTCTACTGCTGACATGATTATTCTAGTAGACATAAGTTGGGCATCTTCCTTTAATTCAGTGAATTGTTCGCCAATTGAGAAATGATATGCCAAGCAACGTTTCTGAGAGGATTATGGCTCCCAAGACATTGTGGCTGGCAAAAAGTCTTTCCTTGCTTCTGGATGCTTGCATACCGATTATCATACATGGAACATTCTTGAAGCAAGTATGAAGCCTGAGCTTAGGTGAGGGTTCAATGGACAGCCAGGTTCAGAAATTGCATTCTGACTCATCAGCAAGTCTCTGACCTTACACTGTTCTGAATGGTACCTTCCTCTAGCCTCAATTTACGAGACAAAACATTTATTTCTTTTCATATAAACAATTTGTGGTTGGATTCTTGATTCCCAGAATCAATTGTGTTCTGTAAAATAATATTCCCATTAAGTCTACATGCATTGTCAATTGAGTTATTTGTTTTCCTAAGATTATGCTTAAGAAATGTACATGTTGGATAGCTGATTACACAGCAAAGCAACATTATGAAACTAACAAACTATACTATGTTGCCTATGTTGCCTCATTCATTACTCAAGATTCTGTGATTATAAAAGAAATTCTTTATTCAGAGTTTAATGTATACAGACTGTGTTGTCGGTGCTTTATGTGAAGTGTCTCATTTAATCCACATGACACAAGGAAATAAGTATTCTTATTAATCGACTGATATTCCTGACAAATTAATAATTAGAATTCTAAATATTGTGGTAGTATCAGACGTCCTGCTCAGGCTACTTAGATAATTCATCAAAGCAGAAGTATATGGATATGGTGATATTTTATTTCAGACAAAACTATTTCAAGTTCAATTATTTAAATTATGTCATAGCTAATTATGTAATTAGTCATTATAATTTTGTAATTATTGTTTTTCTTATTGTTTTCAACTAGAAGATTTACACATACCAGACACTATACTAGTGAACTACATCTCCAGTCTTCTTTTTTATTTTTTTATCAAGTATGATTATTTGTGTGGATGGGTGTGAATGTGTATATGTATAAGAGTTTGTGTGAATGTGTGTGTGTGTGTGTTTGTGTGTGTGCGTGCGTGCACATATGTGTGTCTAGGAATTTACATGGAATGTAAGTAGAGGTCACAGGAAAATTTCTTTTCTGCTGTGGAATCCAAGTATCTCTAGCCATCAGATTTGTGAGGGAAGCACTTTTATCTGTCAACCATTTTGCTGGCCCATGTTTTTACTTCGAAAGAAAACATAATTTTTCCAAAAATAAAGCATTGGGCTTTTAGAAAACATTGTTTGGAATAATTAGCAACTGAAAGTGTCTATAAACCAGCAACTACAGATTATATGACAATAAAATTAAATAATGTGGCTAGGGACCTATATTTTGGGGGCTCTATTCTGTAATAGATGTCTTTGTTATTCTGCTGCTTGAAAGATATTTTGAGGGAGTTGATATTATGTCACATTCCATGTGAGGTTTATCTGGTCCTGTCAAAGTGGGGAATGTGCAAATTTCCCATGTAATTTCATGGTCAAGTCTAACTTTCCATGGCACGCACCCCAGGGGTGGTTCATTGGCCTTTAACTCCTGTATTTATTCACAAGAAGAAATATATACTAATCTCTAAATGCATCACTCTTTCTTTCTTTCTTAATCTGATAATTTGATCATTTGTATTCACTAAAATTCTGATAAAGTATTACATGTGAAATTGTTGGAAAACCCTACTATTAAGTTCATAGTCCACAGTATCGGAATGAGATCTCTTCTAGGTGTAAAATGGGAGACTGACTCCCTTTCTCTTCCTGACGTGATCTGGGGATTCTCTCTAAGCACAAGTGTTGACCTTATCTAGAGGTCAACCTAGCCCTGGCTGTCCTGCAACTCACTCTGTAGTCCAGGCTGGCCTCGAACTCAGAAATCTGCTTGCCTCTGCCTCCCAAGTGCTGGGATTAAAGGAATGCTCCACCACTGCCTGGCTACCCTAGAAATTCTTTTCCACTCATCAAAATCTATATATGCCTTGTTCACCCCAAATAAAGTGAAGCTGTCTTGCTGAAGCTTATCCTAGAATTCAAACTGTTGTTATTCATGCCACTCACCCCAAACCCCCACACCAGTTTCTGCTCCTTTTATTCTCCCAGGCCTCAGGTTGCCAACAGTACCCAGGGGGAAAAGGGAGGGTCGCAGAAAATAATTTCACAACACTTTACTTAGTAATCACTTAGGCAACAACATGTAAAGTTCAAAGTGGCCAAGTGATAAGCTGATCTATAGTCTCTTAATTTTTTCAGTCTTCAAGTTTCACTGAATATTTTTTCAATGAGAAGTTTGTGTGGCTCATCTTACTGATATGTTAACAGGATTCTTGAAACTCAATAACTTGGTATATTGTCTATAGAGCCATGCCTGATGTGTGCTTTATAATATTATATTTTAAAAGATGACTGATACTGAAAACTGTAGGATTAATGAGCACTTACATTTTTCATATTACACCAAAGATATCTGTTTCATTGAAGACAAGATAGTAAGGACATCTTTTCTATAACTAACATTTATGTGCCACTCATGCCAATGCCATCTCATATACTGTTAGGGAGAAGAAATCATTTGAATGAGTGTGGATATCTTTCTGTACAGTTTCAAAAATAAATTAAAAACATGTTGGTTTGTAATTTACATAAATTTTTTCTTAAAAAGTCAGTATCTTTTATAAGTACTATAGAATAGTATTGATTGTATTTGGCTGCCAAGCCTGGCTTGTGAGATCTTTGTAAGCTCTGTAGATATTTTATGAAGCCAAGATTGAGTCACTTACATTGAGTGATGTGTCAGGAACTAAATAAAGTCTAGTGATGCCATGGAACCATCTCAAAGAGACTAGCCACTATCCTTCACTAACACTCAAATAAATTTTAAAAAGCAATAAAGTATTAGTACTATAAAATTAAACCTTCAATTAAGTAAATTATATAGAATTTATAATATTGAAAAATCAAAACGCACAATTTTTGGTTTCCCCAAGATTCACAGTAAATATAAAAGTAGGCCAACCAACCAGACCCCCCAAGGCTCCTAGGGACTAAACCACCAACCAGAGTATACACATGGAAGGACCCATGGCTGGCTCCAGCTGCATTTGTAGCAGAGGATTTCTTTATCGGGCATCAATGGGAGGCTTGATGACCCAGCATAGGGAAATGCTAGGGCACTAAAGCAGGAGGATGTGAGTGGGTGAGGAAACAACCTCATAGAAGCAGGAGGATGGGGGAAGGGATAGGGGGTTTAACTGGGAAGGAGGATAATATTTGAAATGTAAATAAATAAAATAACCAATAAAAAATAAAAAATAAAAAATATAAGGACAGAATGATTTCCATTTCTTATTTCAGAGTGATGTTCAAACTAGGATTTTTAAGGTCCATTGCTGTATGATGGCCCTTTTTCCTCACATTCTCTTACTGTGGAGTAATGTCACCGGGACAGTTTCCAGGTATAGTTTTCGTCCCTGCAATATCAGAGAACATGTCCTTTGTGGTGGTCTTATTTCTTTCTACTCTTCTTCTGAAGAAAGGTAGATATAGAGGAAAAGGGCTGTAGAAATCAAGAGACACTGGCCTCAGTAGATAGGTCTCTGGGGAGTGATTCTATGACTGCTCCATTTATTTTTGTACACAAAAATGAGATACATTTTCCAAAAGATTTGGTAATTAAATAGTTTCTATGAATAGTGCTTCACTCAGGAAGATTTCTTGGAAGCCTGGAACCTCCTCCATGCTGTCTTTCTCTCTGACTTCTCTGAGGGTTTTCAGTATAGGAGCAAAAATGGTGGAGTAGGCACCTTTGCTAGAGCAAATTCAGCTTCACTCTGATTCCTCCTTATATCCTAGCTTTGATGTAAGCCATACCTAGAACACAGCCACAGCCCATGGAAGGCATACTTCTCCTGTCCCTCTCCTATGTTTCCCCTCATGTTTTCTCCATCTAAAGTCTCTTGTGAGTCTTGCTTTTTAGTGGTGATATTTGTTGTGTTGCAATTTTGTAACAGTCTATATACATTCGTCTACATCTTGACCGAAATGCATTCTTCCTGTTCATTTTTGTGTTCACATTTTTCTAGAAGGTCCAAATGATGCTAATGTTCTTTCTGGCATTCCTGTTGGTTTGTGTTTCTACAGATTTCAACAATATCTTCATCCAAACAGATTACAACATCTTCAACTCAGAAAGGAAACACACAATATATTTGTGTCAATATCCATATTCCTTCAACCCTATTGTCACTTTAAGTCGTAAACATTATTGGTATTAAATAGAGAAAAAGCAGTGATGATATCATCCATACATTTACAAACAAGAACAGAGTCTAAATGAACGATTAGAATTGATATTTAGGAAAAGGATTTACACCTTGTATATCTAGTGACTGACACATTCAGGGTTTCAGAGAGATAAAAGATTTGAAGAGAATAAAGCCAACAGCTGGATTTAGGGGACTTTGCACTGTGTGAGAAGAGTAGAATTGTCCCCTTCCTAGTGAGATTAGATACTGAGATGAGACAGCCAATACTGAGGCAAAAGCGTAGACTCCCACAGTCTTCTGTGGTTGGAGTTACTTCAGGCGATAGATACAGCACTAGGCTGCAAGTCTTGTTGGCTTTGTTCGGCATTCCCCTGTGAAGGAGGTCATGGTTATGGAGTAAGATCCAAGCCCTTCTCATCTCATGGCTGTTGACTGAGAGGTGTAGCCTTTAGTTAATTTCTAGAAGCCTTTTAAGAAGGAAGACAAAAATGTGAATGCTTCAGTCCATCTGAGAAGGGGGAACAAAATAGTCACAGGAGACAGAGGGAAATATAGGGACAAAGTGTGGAGCAGAGACTGAAGGAAAGATCTTCCGGAGACTGCCCCACTGGGAATCCATCCCATTTACAGACATCAAACCCACAAACTATTGTGGATGCCAAGAAGTGCTTGCTGACAGGTGCCTGATATAGCTGCCTCTGGAGAGGCTAAGCCAGAGTCTGACAAATACAGAGGCGGAGGCTTGCAGCCAATCATTGAACTGAACACGAGGACCCCAATAGAGGAGTTGGAGGAAAGACTGAAGGGAATGAAGGGGTTTGCAACCCCACTAGAAGAGCAACAATATCCACCAACCAGAACCTCCCCTTTCCCCCCAGAGCTCCCAGGTACTAAACCATCAACCTAAGAATGCACGTGGAGGGACTCATGACTCCAGCTGCATATGGGAGGAGAGGCGCTTGGTCTGTGAAGGCTCCTTGCCCCAGTATAGGGAAATCTCTGAGCAGTGAGGTGGGAGAGGGTGAGTGGGGGGAGGACCTCATAGAAGCAGGGACAGCGGCATGGGATTAGGGGTTTGAGGAGGGAAAACTGGGAAAGGGTATAACATTTGAAATGTAAATAAATAAAATATAAAATAAATAAAATAAAAGGCAACTCCTTTTCTCTTCAATAGGCTAGTGGAAGATGAGGCTTTACAAGGATTCGGCTTCTCGCATTATCATGTTAGCCATATGAGACTGATGATATCTGACCTTCCTTTTACTTAACTTATAGTTATATAAAGTCTCATAAGGTTAAGTCTAATGGCTATAGGCGAAGCATGCATGGATATGTGTTTAGAAAACTATTAAGAAAATTAGATGACAATTAGAAAACTACTGGAAATAAGTTACTGGTATATTTTGAACTTGTAAATACATTCTCTAGGGTGCTGGATGCAAACTGAATATGTCCTAAAAGTGTTCATATGTTTTGATTAATTTTCACTTCAATATTTTTTAAAGACCTAAACTATCTAAGCTATCTGAAATGTCCTCAGTTTTATCCTCAAGGACATGGACGTAAAGTTCTGGGAAATGAAGAGATCATACACAGACTCCTCTTTTGTTCTCATGCCTAAAAAACCCACAGTAGTAGTCCTCTAATAAAATTCGGGCATTAGCTCTTTGTGCCTGACCATTTCCCAACACAGGAACATTAAAAACCACAGCTCATAGCTGGAAGCTAAACTACCTTTGAGAACACCATGCAGAGCTGGGGCCTTACTGCAGAACTTCCTCTTCATCTGCCACTTTCTATGTAGTCAGGACAAAGGAAAAGAGAAAAGAAAAAAAAAAAAAAAAAAGGCCTACCAACCACCAGGGGCTTTTAGAATGACAGTCTAGAGGGACATTTACTATCAGATTACTCTTTCCCTGATAAGATATATTGGATTTAAAAATTGCTAGCTGAGTATTTCTGTAATTTTTTTTGAACGATCCTGGTTAAAGGTAATGTCTTATGCTTAGGTGAGAAACCATGCCAAATGAGTGGGTGAGTTTGGTGTGTAGAGTCTGTGGCTTATCATGTTTACATTATATCATGTAAGTGACTATTAAAGTATAAAGTGTTCCTCCTTTAGCAAGCCAGCAGAGAAAGACATGGGAGACCTAACTCAGGCCAAACAATAATAGTTCATTTTTATTTTGCCATATGTGAGCTCATCATCATTTTTCATGTAGATAAATAATATTATTATGCAGTACATGAATTTCTCCTCTTCGCTATATGGTCCCTAGAGCCTTGAAGCTTTTTAGATACCAGATTCTTCGTTTCAAATCAGGTCTCTATTTTTTGTTCAAAATTATCACTTTTATGAAACTGATCACAGTTGGGATGGAAACTTTTTTATTGTAGTAATAAATTTGGTTGCACACAGATCTGTTCTTTTCTCAGAAAAAAAAATTCCAATAAATTGAATTAGCTTTTCAAATGATCAGAGCATAAACGTACAAGGAAAATGAACTTAGCTATCATAAAACTTCCCCCAAAGTAGTGATTTTAAAAGCCATTTTCCAAACCACAGTGAAATAAAATTGTATATTAACAACACCAGGAACAACTACAACTGTCTAATATGTTTAGTATTACAGTAAAGAAATTCTGGTTCAAAAGCTTACACATCTCTGAAATGAGAATGTACTATATAAAACCAGTAAAACATTATTTCTACTATTTTATTATTTAAGAAACATCAGAACAGGATATATGAAATACAATTTAATTAAAAAAGAAAAAACCTGGTACAAATTGAAACTCTAATTAACAAATTAAAATTAAAATCTTATTATGGGTAATTTGAGAGTTGACTATTTGAAAAGAAAGCAGAATAGTTAGTAGTACACATGAAAAATACATGTGAGCAATAGTATTAAAAAGCAGTGTAGATTATTAGACCACTTCTTGGAAAGAACATTTACATGCATGTCTTCATGAATATCTGCTAATAAGCTTGTTTATCCAAGAGAAACACGTTTTCAACAATGATCCAAATAAATCCAATAAAAGCCTAATACTTTAAAAGTTTTCTATATTTACAGCAAAATTGGTACTTTTGTGGAATGTACAGTGTAAAACTGTGGCAATAGTAACATTTAAGTAACAGACTTTTGCTACCTTTTTTCACCAGGATGCGAGAAATATCCACTTCAATTTAAAAAATTTTAAAAACCACAAAATTATTACTTACAAATGAAAGATAAAATATATATCAGCATAAACATCAGCTGTAGAAGACATTATACAAGTATTTTCTAAAGGCTTAATGATAAATTTTCAGATCATTTCAGGAAAGCAGGGAAAGTTCAATTTTAGTTCATTAGCAACCAATCATTTTATTGACAATTTAAGCAGACAAGTACAGGTAATCTATCACTAGATATTAAAAATGTAAGTCACTTGTAGTAGGCTACAAGTACTAGACAGTGAAAAACAGTAGTAAGTAAATACATAGTACCAGAGATATGACCTGTCTCTAGGCAACAAGAATAAAGAGTGCTAGCCACATGTCAGGACTGGACAGAGGAGACTTAAAGAACAGATTGGCAACATATCTGGACTTACAGAATAAATGGAAGCTTATGGGAGTTTGGGGGTAGAAACATGGCCACTTTGTGAGACTTGTACCAGGTGCTCTATTTGTAACTATTTTCCAATGAAGGTTTCAGTAGGAGTGTAAGGTGCTGTTGTTTGAAACCTCTGGACAATGTGAATAATCCAAAATGAAAAAAAAAAATCTCAAGCCACGAGTTTTGTTAAGTTGTAGGTAAAAATGAACATGTTTCTGAGAGATGTAAAATGCAAAATAAAGAAGGTTTTCAAGTATTTTATGAACTAAAATAAATAGTATTTGTTGAGAAACCTGAAATTGAGGATGGTTTAAGTCAAGAACTACTAAATTTCTCTTAAGTGTCAATTCAAAGGTCCAAAGTGATCATTATATTTTTAATTCTTGGGTGTTTAAATCAGACTAGTTTCATGATGTTTGCCTATCTGTCTATCAGTATCTATCTGTCTATCTGTCTATCTATCTATCTATCTATCTATCTATCTATCTATATCTTTCTATCATCTATCTACCTATCTATCATCTATTATCTATCTATCTATCTATCTATCTATCTATCTATCTATCTATCTATCTATCATCTAGCAACTTTCTATTTTCTATTTATTTATTCACCTATCTATCATCTATTATGTATATATGTATGTATTACCATCTATCTATCATCTTTCTATCTCTATTCATCATCTATCTTTCTTTATTCTTATCTAGTATCTATATTATGAGATCATTTCCTTTCATTTATACTCTGTATTCTCAATATTTCCAAGACAAATCTGCTTCAAATACAATAGTTTTTTTTTCAGCAAATATTTGCTGCACCACAATACAGAGACAAACCTTCATTAAAGAAGTCCAAAGGACAGAGACCTTTTGTGACATCCCTACTGCTTCGCATGTGAGTACCAGATGTTCATGGTGGCCACAATCTTACAGTTTGTCATCCTTGGCCTAATTATATCTAATGTAAAGACTATTGTTGATTATGCAACAATATTGTCTATGTGCTTCTTATATTGTCTATGAGTTTAGTAATCAATGGTTCAATCAATGACAGTATTCAGATTTATAGGTATCAGGTGGAAGATATTGTAGATTTAGTTATGTCCACTGTATAATAGATATGTATAATTTGGCATGGTTACTAGCCACAGTAGTTGAGATAGGAACTTACACATTCTCTGCTATTTCTAAACTGAAATCTAGCTACAAATACAAACTTAGGTATACTTGGATGTTTGGAATCTAGGGTTTTATCATTTCTGTTCTAAGCTTTACAGATGCCCCACTGAAGGCATGAGCAGTCCTCTAGAATTCTGAGGGCTTCCAATAGTCTCTCTTAGCTTACATGGGCTGCATATGCACTTAAAGTAAAATTGATACTAACTGGTGGCACTAGAGGTGTCCTAAAGTAGAAATTTTATTCACATGTGGAAGCTGGTTATCTGGATTTAAATAAGAAAGATGGCAAATTACAAAGCTTAAGAAATGGCCTGGTGCTGAAATTTCATAATGTTCTTACAGAGAATCCAAATGTGGTCCCAGCACCTATGTCGAGTGAACTATAACTGCAACTCCTGGAACCAACACTCTGTTTTAGAATTCTTAGTTACCTGCTTCATGACCACAATACTCCTGCACTGAGATACACATGCACACATAATTAAGAAAAATAATATATTAACACCATCGATGGCAAATTACAATGATATTATAGGAGACATGCCTGTGTCACTAGCCAGGAAGCTCTGCTTGCTTTGATAACAATTATTTATATTATATATGTATACTACATCATGTAGTAAACCTGAATTTAGAGTTTATAAATGTTTATAAAAGTCATAAATGGGATTTTACATGTAACTACAGGGTTTAGAGATTTTCTTTAATACTTGAGCAATGGTTAAGTAGTTAAAAGCACTTACAGAGGACTTTGCTTCTGTTTTCAGATCCCACATGTCAACTTATAAACAACTATTAATCCCATTCCAGTGCATCTGATGCCTCCTCTGCCTTCTACAGGCACCAAGCATAGAGAAGATGTAAAACACATACATGCAGGGAGTCACACATACACATTACATAAAAAAAATCTTTTATCTCTTTCTTTAAGGAGGGTTCTTACTATGTTCCTCTGCCTGGCTTGAAACACACTGTGTAGATTAGGATTATGTCAGATTCACAGATATGTGCTTGTCTCTGTCTCTCAGACACTATCTGGGGTTAAAGGCTATAACCTGTGAAAAAATCTTTAAGTAAATGAAAAGCTTCCATGTAGTGTTAGCATGACAAAATATAAGTATGTTCTTTATCAACTTTTAGCTACTATGTCAACTTTTAAGACAATGTATATTTAGATGTTAATTAATATAAGACATACATCACACAGAGGTATACTTTGTTTTGTCAAATAATATTTTATTACTTATTTGAGGATTTCATATAATGTATTTTGACAATATTCACCACTGTATCAATTCCTCCCACAATACCCTTTATCTTTCCCCTTTCTTTCACACCCAAATATGAGATTTTTTTCCTCCTTCACCTTATAGTATAGTTTGTGTTGCCCACCTCGTCTTGGAAGTACAATCTGCTCTGGCATGTTTATCTATCAGATATCACAACATTAAAAAATGCTGAATCAATCTCTCTCTTCTCTCTTCTCTCTCTCTCTCTCTCTCTCTCTCTCCCTCTCTCTCCTGGGGACTCATGGACACTGTCACTATTGGTGTGATTTCATATGTGCAGCTGGCTTGTTATGAATGTAAAACGTCATTTTCCTCATTTTGTAGATAATCTCTGGCTTTGAGAGTCTTCCATGCCACTTCTGTAAAGAGTCTTCAGTCATGGGGGAGGTGTGTGATAGTGTGATATGTATGTCCCAGTTAAGACAGACACCATGAGATTCTAGTTGGGGGTATGTTCTCCCTTCTAGGGTATACCATTACACCTAGTTTGTGTGTGTGTGTGTGTGTGTGTGTGTGTGTGTGTGTGTATCCTATATTAGTATACTTTTACATATTTTTTCAAAAGGTCTTTAGTATTTGTTGTTCCTCCCAGTCTCTTTCAGCCATTGTCTCCCATGCTCCAGCCCAATTTACCTTTTCCTGTACCATCCCCTTAGCCCTTTATATCACTTTGTCATATCTCTCCTTCCCTCAAGGCCCTTCTCCTACGTAATCCTTACTAATTTATTGACATCTGTTGCTATTCCATATGGAACAGATTTATCTGAAAATTCAAAACTAGCATCCAGAAGTGAGAGAAAATGTCTAATTTTCTTTCAGCATCTGTGTTACTTCACCAAGGATGGTTGTTTCCGGCTCCTTTCATTTAACTGCAAATTTCACATTTTTTTTTTTTCTTAAAGGGTAAGTCATATTCCATTGTGTAATATATCACATCTTCATTATCCATTCATCCGTTGGTGGGCATCTCGGCTGTTTTCATTTCCTGGTTATTGTGAATAAAGCAGGTATCTCTGTAGATAGGAAAGAAATCTTTTTGAGTATATACCTAAGAACAGCAGAACCGGATAACACACATCATCTGTTTTCAGTTTTTCAGGAACCTCACATTGATTTCCCTAGTGTGGTGCTAGTTTGCACTTTCATCAGTAGTGAATAAGTGTTTTTCCTTCCCTAGAACCTCTCCAGCATCCATCTGCTACCATCTGTTTCTTCAACCTTGGATGTTCTGACTAAGATAAAATCTTGAAGCAGTTTTACTGCTTAGTATCCCCTTTTACCTATGGTCACATTCAGCAGCTGAAGAAATGACATCATAACAGTGAGAACAAAGACTATAATTTTGTCTCTTTGGTTTAGTAGAAAGTAGAAGATAAAGTACAGGCTGTTGAGGGGCAATTCATTTCAAGAGAAACTTCAATATGCTTTATTTTCTTTAGTTTTAATTGACTGAGATGATTGGTTTCACCCCAGACTTCACATTTTTTGTCCCTGTCAAGTGTCACATTCACAAAATCGTCACTGACTCCTTCTCACGTTTATCCTGCAGGATAATTTTACAGTTCTTTATTCACACATGTTGCTACAACAATGAAATTAGCCCTTCAACTGCTACTTTCTTCATAGCAATTTGCATAGCATTAACAATAAGATGACTCCACTTTTAGAATAATTTCTTTGGCAGTCAACCCAATGTAATTAGATTTCTCCCTGAGGAATACTGTCAGTCTTTATTACTAAGTAATTAGCTTACAATATAATATTAAATGCTAAAAAAAAAAATCAAGCACGCAATTTTCTGTTTAGAACTTAAGTTAAAATTCATAATACTCAGAAATGAAATGTAAGGAACACACAGTCCCAATCGAAATTTTGTTATCAGCTTTTAAACTTTTTGCCAAGAGTACATTATGCATTTATTACAAAAGACAATGCATATTGTTCTTTTAGAAGAGTATATAACTCCTGTGAGAGCCATTTATGAAATCTAATAAACTCTTCTGTAGTACTTGTAAATCACTATAAACTTGACATTACTCCAAAGATGCATATGATTTAGCATAACTTAAGAATCCTGTAACCCTTCCTTTGATATTGTTTGATATTATTGAATATATTCTGTAGACATATGAAACTAAAATTGCTCATCATTTTACTTATAAGACTGCTCTTTTCAGCCTATGTGGTCTTCACTTGTCATATTTTAAATTTTATTTTATTTATAATTTTTACTGGTAAGGCATTTAAACACTATGCTAATTCAACATTAAAATCACTTTAATTTGTATTTTCTTCTTTAATATAAAAATCACATTAGTAATAATTTAGTTCATATCAATCATTTTGTAAAGATGCTGAATTGTATCATTAACAAAGAGTGACTCTAAGCCTAAAGAACAGAGGCTGTTTCAACCAAAAGGAAGCAAATCTAGAATAGTGTTTAATGAAGCCACTGTGAGAAGGAAGGCTAAGACTGAATGGAATTAGAAGAAAAGTGCTCTGAAGACATGCATCCCTTGTTTGGTAGGAAATGGTGTATCTGGGATATGCCTAGGTAGAAGGGGATCCTCAGAGTCAAAATAGTCAAAGGCAAAAGGCTCTGACTGACGCAGTCTCAAAAATTCTGTTTTGGTGGCCCTCCCTGGATTGCAGCCACCAAAATGAAATTCAATCCCTTTATGACTTCTGACCGAATCAAGAACAGCAAATGGCATTTCAATGTACCTTCTTCTCACATTAGGAGGAAGATTATATCTTCCTCTCTTTTTAAAGAACTGAAACAGAAGTATAATGTTCGGTCTATGTCCATTCGAAAGGATGATGAAGTTAAGGTTGTTCTAGGATACCATAAAGGCTAGCAGATTGGCAGTGATCTATCTGAGTATACAGGAAGAAATACGTTATCTACACTAAATGAGTTCAGGGCAAAAACGCTAATGGTACAACAATCCATGTGAGCATCCACTCCAGCAAGGTGGTTATCACCAGGCTAAAGCTGGACAAGGACTGCAAGAAGATCCTGGAGGGGAAAGCCAAGACATAACAAGTAGGAAAGGAGAAGGACAAATACAAGGAAGATCGAGAAGATGTATGCATACAAGGCTTTTATTAAAGACTGCTTACGTTGTTAAAATAAAAACCAAACCAACGAACCAAACAAAAAAAACCTATGTTTACTTAACTACTAAGTGTAGTCCCAATGTCTACTATATAGCAAGCCCTCTGCAGCTCTCATAATAATGTTCACTTTGTTGTCATGATATTAGGAGCCAAGCGTTCATGATCCATCATGTCTGAACCTCTGTTAGTCTACAAGTAAGATGATTTAACAAACAACAAAACACTTCATTTATACACTTTGTTTATACACAGCCTCAGTCTCTAACTTCTTTAATTCTGTCACTTACTAGCAGATACCAGAAATAAAATAGGAATCTGAGAATTGATGAAATCTCACACATAAATTACAAGCAGTTAGTAAATATCCCTAGAGTCTCAGCAACACCTTTTTCCATCATTGAATTCTATGATGTCAACAGTCTCTGGATTCCCTTACCTGGCAAAGCTGAACGTCTGCATTTGAATCCTCGCTGTGTCTAGATGACAGGACTGACGAGGACTGAAATAGAGAAGTCATAGAATGACTCACCTCAGGTGCTTTGGTTCACTCCTGCCTCTGCTTACTAGGTACTTAACACTGAACTCAATAAAGATCTTAATTAATTCATTTATTAAAAATTGAATAACCAAGTAGTGTGTTCTTCCCCAGGAGGATTATTTCCTGTCTGCTTAGCATTGCTTAGGTCTCTATACATCTTTGTTTATGGCTGAGGTCTATTGAGCTTTTCCTTTTCAACATTAGCGTGTCTATTGGCCTTGGCCTTATTTGGGCCATGTTTTTCCAGCTTGTTACTGAAATCTTCTGGATGTAGTTTTAGACATTTCTAGGAAACATAACCTCATAACTGATTCCCTGTTCCTCTGGTTCGTTTATTTATTTATTTATTTTATTGGTTATTTTGTTTATTTACTTTTCAAATGTCATCCCCCTTCCCGGTTTCCTCTCTAAAACTTCCCATCCCAACACCCTCCCCTGAATCCACAAGGGTGCTCCCTGACCCACCTGCCCACTTCCACCCCACCACCCTAGCATTCCCCTACGCTGGGGCATCAAGCCTTCACAAGATCAAGGGCCTCCCCTCACTTTGATGCCAGATAAGGCTATCCTCTGCTACTTATGCAGCTGGAGCCATATTATATGTGGGAGCATCTTTTGGGTATATGTCAAGGAGTGATAGAGCCTTCTCTTCCACAGTGATCCTTTAGCATTATGGACAGGATTTGTGTTGTGGATGTATCATGTGAGACTGGGCTCTGCAACTCTGCATTTTGATTGGTTGTAGTTTCCTATAATGGGCTCCATCTGTTGGAAAGATAAGTCTCCTTGGTGAGAGGTAAGAATTAAATTTTTCTATGAACATAAGGACTTTTAATTTTTTTTAATATTTTCAGAGAAATAATTTGATTTAATAATTATTAGAGATACAGGGAGTATGGATGAAACTTGGAAATACTCTCAATGACAAGCTTATGTAATTTTATTAATCATCTTCTTAAATTGCATAATGTAAATAAAAAGTATGTTTACTTAAATTGATACCTTTAACCTCTTCTGAGACAGCATAAGTCATTTTCTCTGTGTATTGAATGAGAGTTATCGTCATTATACACAGCTATCTTTCATTATAATTCATTATAAATCAGTGAATATGTGCTATCTTTCCTTTGACCCCTCAGTGAATCTTTCCTGCTATATTTTTATGATTATGAAGTAACATGCAAATTCTACATTAAGTATTCTGAGTAGGAGACTTCAGGATAATTCTTCTTTTGGAGAAGGAACTGAAGGAGCTGAGGGGGTTTGTAGTCCCATGGTGGGAGACAACAGTGTAAACAGACCAGACTCCCCGGAACTCCTGGGGTCTGAACCACCAACCAAAGAGTAAACATGAGAGGAATCCATGGCTCTGGCTTCATATGTGGCAGAGGATACCAGTGTTGGACATAAGTGAGAGGAACAGTCCTTGAGACTGAAGGGGTTCGATGCCCCACTGTAGGGGAATGCCAGGGCAGGAAGGCTGGAGTGGATGGGTGGGTGGGGAGTAGTCTCATAGAGGCAGGGGAGGTGAGATGGTATAGGGGGTTTCAGAGGGGAGACCTGGAAAGGGGATAACATTTGAAATGCAAATAAAGAAAATATCCAATAAAAGGAAAGGATAAATAACATATCCAAAAAAGGAAAAGCTTATTAGACATTTTAAAAAAGAAATTCTATATATTTTTTCATAATGATTGAAAAATTTTTACTCATTTTTTCCTGGTGAATAGGGTCAGCGAAGATAGTAGTTGGCTCTCTGAGAAATCAATACATATTGCATCTATGCTATCATACCTTTATACTCCCTGAATATATTATATCAGTTCTCAAAGCTGAACATTTTCCCTGTTTCTAACTTTGTCACCACCCTATGTTGCAGGAAGTGGTTCATGGATGGATTTGTAATCTCAATATTGCATCTGTACTCATGCATGGCATGCGTTCAGTTCCATCCCAAGAAGATTTTCCCATGAGTTGCCGGTTCCAAACCCCTTTCTGTAGGATTTCAAGCTCTACATAAGTTCTCCAAGCTGGCCCAGACCTAGTCTGATACTGACAAACCTGTGACATCTAGGCTCACTGGACCCCCCTGTGGACCTACTGTGCCTCTCTCAGATTTTGATTCAATTTAGTGTTATTTGTTTAAGTTTGGCTTAGGTAACCCATGTGAGAGGTAGGTTCATTTGTTTGGGGCCTGCTGTAACATACTAATTAAACACAGAAGCACTGTTTTGAAGAAAGAAAATTGTTTCTGTGCCTCCTTTCCTTTCCTCTTGCATTTCTCCTTCCTTCCTTCTTTCCTTCCTTCTTTCCTTCCCTCCTTTCTTCTTCCCTTCTTTCCTTCCTCCCTTCTTCCCTTTTTCCTTCCTTTTCCAATCACTTTTAAAAATACCTAATTCCCAGAGTTTCAGTCTCAAAACCTTCCTCTGGTTCAGCCCTATTTTAAGTATTTACACAATAAACAATTTCTGGCAATGGCTTTATCATAGCAGTTGTCAGCAATAAAAGTATTCTTACTCCTATTCTCATGGTACCTCCACAAGTTTGTGTAATAACTTTTGTTGGCAAGATAAGTAGCCAATTTTAAGTAATGTGTCAGATTTGGGCTCTTCCAACTTATCATGCTTCACCATCAGTTTTGTAACCAAAAGTAAGCAATGTTTAGCCTATTTCCTTCTTTCAAATGATGATGATATATATTATATATGTATTACATTTATATGTAATATATAATATATATTCAAATAGACATTTAATTTATTCAATTATAACTAGTATCTTCTAATATATATTTAGGCAAGAACTAAAGGGAGTTGGCTGAGTTGCTTAAAACATTTCTAAATCATCATAGGAGCTTAACAACAACACCATATATAATAGCTAATATAATAGCTCTTAAATATAATATAATAAATATAATATAATACCAAATAATGCACTTGGTACTTGTTCTAACATGAAGGAAGCACTTATGTGGGGGTTGATTAGCTTGTACATGGATGTGCGTGGATTCTGTTGGGCTGAGTTGTAGTTCCCGTATGTCTGTCATGGCTCAGTTGGCTGGAATTGCAACTCAAAGTGGCAGAAGTGCAGGAATTTGACTGAGCCCCTCCACCAGGTGCCGAGCAGGTGCTGCAGGGCCCCGCCCAGCATGGGGAGAACTGTCTGAAGTTCCTGGTGGGAGTTAGGGGGGAAGGCAGGGCTCTTGAGTGGACCTAGAGGCCGATGGTCTCCATTTGGGGCTCCCAGACACCAGACACCACTGGGGGGCCTCGAATGAACAGAAACACGAGAGGAATGAGGGAGGAGGGAGGCCCTGGCAGCGCCTAGTGCCTAACAGGTACTACTCGCTTGGCTGGATTAAGGCTCGGCTTGCTTGGTTGAATACTCTGGGCTCTGTGGCGGGAACACAGAGAAGTCCTCTAGGTAGGAGATTAGGCTGCAGTGGCAGTGGAGGCGACAATGGCTTATTAAAGGCCTTCTCCATGGTTCCCCACGGCAAGTCCTCAAAGACAGGAGGAAGTCCATGGTTTTACAAGCTTTATGGACATGGAGGATGATAGATGAATCTTGCTGTACCCAAGCATTCCCAGGGTGGGCCTTTGGTTAAATTCTATTTGTAAGAAGGAGGGTCTTGGAAAGAATACTTAATTGGCTATGCCCTCTGGCCTTTAGATATCTCATTAATATGGAAATCTCTTGAGGCTGAAGCCTGTAGTCATACTCTCTACCTGTGGAACAGCTGGTAGGGGCGTTGTTCTACGTGACTGGAAGGGACAGATCAATGGAGGTCTTGGCCATGTCAGGAGCCTGGGGTCTGGGAGGGAGGTCGAACACCTGCCGTTGTCCCATTAGGGTCCAGGTTTTGAGGTCTGTGCTCCACCAGAAACCAAGCCATCCATTCACAGTCCCACACACTTACTAAAAGTTAGATATTCTTTGCTTACTTCTAACACTACTAACTTCACCAGCCACAGATAGATGGCTAGGTTTACAGTACCATGTATGAATCCCCTTTCTATTGAGTGGACCTTAAGTCAGCTATAAACAGCTCTTAATTCTCCTCCACCAAATCTAAGTGCCACTGTCTATGCTCTGGGTAATCTTTCTGAGATGTTAGTTGTGATTTATAAAATTTACAACAGGCTATGGCTGTTTCTACCTTTGCTTGATTCTTGGTCTGTTGATTGTTTTGTGTATTTTTATTGTCCTGCCATTTTGAAGCCTTGACTTTATAGTGACTATACTTCAGATGTGATATGTTGAGAGGAATGTAGGTTTCCTTCTGGCCTGTCTTACCATTGATGATTGTGGCATCCCACCAAGAATTATCACTGTAAACAACCACTTGGTGAGACTAGTCACTGCTAAGATTGTACACTGTGAATGTTTTCTCATTCAGTCTTTTGAAACTTATCTCTAGGTCCAGCGTAATCTTAGGAAACCAAGAAATTTGGAAAGCTTAATTTCCTCAACACAGGAATACAAAAGTCTATGCATGTATGTATTAGATGCCATCAAATGAAAAGCCACTTTGAGACTATTCAAATGTCATCTTCTTTTGCAAGAGTTGTACTGTAGTTGAAAGCGTGTTTACCTAACATGCACAAAGATTCATGTTCCATACAAGCACCACATAGATACCAGTTGTTTTGATGTATAGCTGTAAACCCAGCCCCTGAATCAAAAGTTCAAAGCTTTCATCAGCTACATAGTAATTTAAGGACAATTTGGGCTACGTGAGACTTTTCTCATAATTAAAAACATCCTTTTTCACAATGATATTTCTCTACCTAATTTGAGTGTTCACCAATAGGCTTTCATGTTACATCAAGTACACAATTGACTGTAGTTTCTAGTCTTAGGAAATAAGAATTTTCTGTAGACTTCAAGTCTCCAATACAGTCAAAGGGCCTGGCCATTATCATGGATTTGCTTTTGAAGGGCTAGTGTTCAGAGTAGCACTGTCAGTGTTTTCCACATGTGTGTAACTAACAGCCATTCTTACCCTGTACATATGCATGCCTGTATTTCACCATGTCTGCTGGAAGGAGGTACTTTCTCAAGCTAAGAGAACACAGTGCACTTCAAGTTTATACACATTAAATATTCATCATTATGAGCTCATTTAAAAATCTATGATTTGACATAACTGAGTAGCAAATGGAGGATTTTAAAACAAAGGGCAGACATTCATTTACAAACAACTGGCTTCTTTTATGATTTTGTTTGCAGAGACATATATAATATTTACATGTCATAGATATTTATAATTAATTTTATGAGACGACAACAATTACAGATACATACATTTTTACAACATAAAAATTGTAAGCCTTTGATAACATGCTCAGCTGGTAGCATAACTATTTCATAACTAAATATCTGAACAGAAACACCACTGCAATTGGTATTGAGAAATGAGTTTTAGTAGATTTATCAGCACTAAATGAAACTTAAGAATTTGAGACATTTTCAAATTTATAATTATCATAATAACTTAAATTCACTTTTAATCAAAAAGGGATTGTCAAAATATTAGGAAAATAATTGGAGAGAGTGGAGACAGAATAGTTCAATTGTTTTTCTAAAATCTATTCCATCATGGATAACTAACCCATGGTGAGCTTGGATATTTAGATACAGGACTGATCAGAAAGAGCTCTGGGAGTTAATTAGAAGTTCATTTCCAGGCTCCTGTTCCTGTCCCCACAGAATCAGTTATGCACCTGTCATCTTGGCATATAATCCCTCTTGTTGAAATCAATACTTGCTGACTGTATTAATGAAGGGAGTTATAGGCAGATATGCAGGGGACCTACCGTGGATGTCCTCAAATTCTAACACAAGCATACTGGTATTTTCCAGCTATTGATGGATCAGATAATTTTGTTTTGGCAGGAACACTATACATTATTTTGATTTTGAGTGTTACTAGATATTGAATATTCCTAGGAATACATGGTGCATGTTAAATCTAGTCCTTACTAGATTGGGACTGCTGTGGAAGAATCTAAAATATTCACATTACTTTAAAGGTAGAAGCTGACTCTTTAATAGTATAACATGTGGCTAACAGAGGTGTAAAATAATGAATAATAATGAATAATATAAATAAATCAGAATCAAGGGTCTTCTAAGTGTCCTTCTTATCTAGAACTTCAATAACTGTAAAATCAAGCAATATGTAAATAGTTATCATAGGAAAAAGTTGTTTCATATATAGCTAGGATGTGGTTGGAGATTTAAAGTACAGATATTAAATTCCCAAACACAGTAGCCTAGTGCATATGTTCTCCACTTGACATTCTACTCTCTGATGAAATTACTATTATTTGAGTATAAATTTGTTATTTGAGTATTGGGTCATTATTTCCCATGTGCCACTTTAACTGTTGCATTAAAGTATATATGCCTTCTTTTAATCTACTCTAGAGGGAAATTTTTACTCAAAATGTTTGTGCTAGAAATGTAGCTTAGAGGAAGGAAGATTGTCTAGAATTCATTAAGCTTTGTTATTTTCAGCATAGTAAGATCAAACAATCAATCAATCAACCAACCAGTCTTTTACTTATCACTGAGGCAAAATTCATGACAGTAATTTTGATTACATAAATATATAATTTTAAATTTCTCAATATTATAAATCTAATATATGCAAGATAGGTCCTGATACTTTTGGAATCTTTACAGGAGAATTATTTCCTTGACATTTCTACTTCTGAAAAACTGCTTTTACTGTCTATTGGCTCTACACAATGGTGACATACGCTTTCCTTTTCATGGTTTCCTCTTTCCTTCTTTGACTATGACCCTGGACCTACCAAGAGAATAGAGAAGTCCTCCTCTATCCAATAAGATCACATCATTAATAATGTTAGCCTAACTTGAAATTTCAACTTTGCTATGTCTTAGAAATAGCATAACCAAAGGAAACAGAATTCAGAAGATAGGAAGAACATGTATGTACGACTCAACATTCGGATTACTTAGCTTCCTGAAATGTGATTGATTTGTCTTCAATTCAGACTTTGTGTTGAATCCCAGTGCTACCACATAAGAGATGTGTATGACTAGTAAGTCGATAGTACTCAGTTTCTTAACTTCTGACAAGTGGACATTAAAACAGAAACCTCCTCTGGTGTTAATAAGGAATAAAATATGTTAAAAATTTTAAAACACTGCCTCATGTCTAAGAAGTATTATATAATTCTTAGCTAAAAATAAGTTTTCTCCTTTGATAAAATACAACTTTCAACATTTTAATATTACATAAAGGCTATAAATATTTGATGATATTGGTCCAACACAGAAATATCATTATATGTTTTTATAATGATTAAGCTATGCATTACTTTCAGTTCCAAATTAAATATAATGCTTAAAAATAAGCAATTTCTACATATAAAAATATTTATCACTCTGACTGACAAAGGAAATACAGAGATTTAGAAATATGAAATGAAACTTTTTTTGTACACACACACACACACAAAACACATACACACAGTCCAGGACGATACACTAATCATTAGGAGGGCCAGCAGGAGTGGGAGAATAACAAGGTTTCCAGCAGAGAGCAATGTTTCTGACTTGGAAATGTAGAAACACCCTCTAGGAAGAGAGACCAGCTCTGGTATGGCTCATGTACTGATAAGGACATGAGGGTTTCTTTCTTACAGACATAATAATACACAGCTGTTTTCTAAATAAGAAGTTGAACCTATATGAAGGATAGTGTTCATTGTAGTCCCATGTTCACTTCAAAGTCACACACACACACACACACACACACACACACACACACACACCCTAAGTGATGCTTATGTATAGGTGATAGAAGAAAGAAGGCAACAAAGTAGTGAAATTTACAGTGGCCAAGATGATTTCTCAAACTATTAGACATGAATTTACAATTACCACCTTGGATGTAGGTGAGCTGCTTTTCATTCACCTCCTGATATTTTGTGTTCTTAGATTCCCAGTTCAAAGTTTACACTCATTTTCATGCAGTGTATATAGAACAATGAATGTCTAGACTGAAACACACACAGATGTCCATTCCTGGTCCCAAACTTACTTGCTAGATGCCTGCCAATAGCTGCCATAATAAAAGAGTTCCATTCAAGTTATTTCTTTTAGTGAGAATTCACAGCATGGTGAAGAGTTGTCACCTGGTCAAAATAAGCCCATATAATGACCCAATTCTCTCTTTTTTTTTTCCTTTTTTAATTTTATTTTTTTGCTTATTCACTTTATAACCCGTCCCAGTCACCCCCTCCCACAATCCTTCCCCATCTCTTGTTTTCTGAGTACCCCCTCCTCCTGTATCCCCCACCCTGCCACATTAAGTCTCTGAGAGGCTAGGTGCTTCCTCTCCCATTGAGGCCAGATGAGGCACCCAGCTAGAAGACCATACTCCATATACAGGCTGCATGTTTTGGGATAGCCCCCACTCCAGAGAACACAGGTAAACAGGTAAAATCCCTTAAAGAATCACAAGAGAATACAACCAAACAGGTGAAGGATTTATACAAAACCATCCAGGACATAAAATGGAAATAGAAACAATAAAGAAATCACAAAGGGAGACTACTCTGGAGATAGAAAACCTAAGAAAGAAATCAGGGGTCACAGACGCAAGCATTACCAACAGAATACAAGAGATAGAAGAGAGAATCTCAGGTGCAGAAGATACCATAGAAAATATTGACACAACTGTCAAGGAAAACGAAAAAAGCAAAAAACTCTTAACACAAAACATCCAGGAAATCCAGGACACAATGAGAAGACCAAACTTAAGGACCCAATTCTCACAATACAACATAAGTTTAAACAGGAAAAATTGTGGAAATCTTCCAGCCTGTGTTTCCTATATGTACCAAGGAAACAGTGTTCAATGAACCAAGAACTACAGGTTTGGAGGACATCTTTGTAAAACTCTGAAAGTGGCAGACTCTGAAGACCTCATACATAACATCTTCTCTGTCCTTAATTATTAGATTTGTTTAAAAGTAATTCCCAAGTAAGAGGTAGACCAGTATTGTTTTTCATGGCAATGAATCTGAGTATATTAATGTATATGATATTGCACATGGTTGTACATGATTGTACATGTGGCATATGTATATATAATTTATTTATATATTTATATGTTTTTTATAAATTTGTATATACATTTATACATATACAGATGTTATAAAAGTTATTTGCATAATGTGTAATGAAAGTATACTAGAGAAATTTTCTGTTGTTTTTTTATGAATCTGTAAGGCTCTAAGTATAGAGCTTTGGAGAATTTATAAACCCTTAAAATGATATGCAAGATGTTTTGAGTCCAATGTTTTAAACTTCATGCTATAGAAATTGTCCACTATGTAACACTTTATATGTATATAATTTGTCAGAGAAGCATCTCCATCTGTTTTTCTTTTTCTACTGAGTTCTCAATTTTGGCTTTGAAATCTTTGCCCAATTTCAAAGAATTCTGGTGAACAGGCATTTCTATATCAAATATAGAAATTAATTTTATGAATAGGTGCTAAAGTTAGGTGTGGTAGTGCAAGCCTGGTGTCCCCAGCATCTGGGAATTGGTTGCAGCAGAACAGCAGCTCAAGACTAGCCTTGTTTCCTGGAAATGTTTGAGAGCAAGTTACTTCATATGATGCTGCCAAAAGAGAAAGGAAAAGGAAACCAGTGCCAGTAAAACATTCAGAGCTGCTTTTGAGCTCAAGTTGACTTTAGAATAAAATCTCAGAACATAGAGATTAAAGAGAATGTTCAAGGTGTCTCATGTCCTCAATGTGGTAACGAGCTGAAGATTAGAGTATTAATAAGAGTTATTCAGGTGATCAGAGTGGTGGTGTAGTCCACAGACTGTTGGTTCCAATGTCTTCTCTCTTCTTGTTTGTGCATATTTTCAAATAGGCACCCAGATACTTATGAAAAATTGTACTGATCTTAGAGAAATGTATGCTAACACAGTCTTAAACTCACATCTATAAATGTAGCTACAATAACAGGGAAAGCATAAGGGATGTTGAGAATGTCTCACAAATTAGCAGTTGACAATGTAAAGTGCCAAATACTGCTAGTTTCGTTTACTGTAGTATTGTGAATGATAATATATATTTGGCAGTCCATGACTTACCATCTGGTCTGAGAAACATGTCCTTCATTCACACAACTAATCTTTCTAAAGCTTTATGTTGCTTTTGGTTTAGAATGTCTTGGAAAGCTCATTTGAAGAGTGTAATTTGAGGATCTTCATACTGGACCATTGGACCTGGACATATAATGCAGCTGGACATTTATTTTCTGAGAACTGATGTAAAGTCCATAAACGTATGAATTATTATTTCTTAATAACATAATTATTGGTTTTAGGCTAAAGGAATAAAAGTGTAGACTAATCATTTTAGGGCAAAGAAAGGGACCAACAAAAGATGGAGGCTGGGAATATGAGAAATCAGTGTGTACAATGAATAAAAACAAAGAATAATCATAATAAATACTTGTGACAAGTGTAAATAGAGGTTTATATTCCCCTTTCATTCCCTGTCTCCTTTTGCCTATGGAAGTGGTTGAATTTATGGCCCCTGCCACTCTACAATTGAGACTGATATGAGTTTATTACTGACATTAACTGGAGTCTTGTGTGGGGGTCACTACTTCAACTTTATACTCAGACACAGAGGGGGAAAGAATTGTGGAACCATACAGTGCAATGGGATAGAGGTGAGAATACTGTAGTTCCCATGAGAAAGCATGGTTCACTGCTCTGAACAACACTATGTGCTAGAAATCTCCAATTATGCAGATTTGAAGACGGCCTCCCAGGCAAGTTGGTGTTGGGCTTGAGGCTATAATCAGCTATTTTATGTTCCACAGAATCCCCATTTCCCCCAAATAACCAGGAATTCACAATAGTAGTCTACAGGTTTAGATCTCATATAACATTGACCCATGGGAACATTCATCTCCACAGATGATTCACACCTGTTACCAAAGTCATAGCATTTGAAATTAAACTTTGGTGTGATATAACTAATTATTATGGCTATTGCTAAACAACACAAAACACTTATCTTCAGATTTTTCTTTCTTTTTTCATTTTATTATTAATTAATTTATTTATTTCCTTTACATCGTTACTTCAACTTCCCTCTGTCCTGTCCTCCCAGTCTGTAGCAGGATGGTTTCCTGCTGCTGCTACATTGTTTGCGTGGAGCTGGTGGGGGAGGAGCTAATGTGAAGGAGGGAAGAGAGAGAAGGAGAGGAAGGAGAGGAGACGAAGGAGGGAGGAGGAGCAGAGAAGATGGCTGAAGATGTCCTTGTGTCTCTAGCAGTCTCTGGAGGTTATTCACATCTAGGTTAGTTAATTGGGTTAACAATTCTAATTGTGTGGGCATCTTGTTAATTGAGCATTTCCAAATAAATACGTATTGGATAGCCATTAAGTATTAAGAGTCTTCATTCTACCAGGTACTGCTGGATGGTGGGTATTATCTGGGCTCAGCCAAACACTGTGGACAGCTTGGTGGATTGACTGATCTAGCCATCACAATGGCGTCTTGTGGATGCCATGGCCGGTGTTTCAAGCTAACAGGAGCCGCAATCCAGAGCCTGAGCCTTGGGAAAATGGTGGCTGTCTGGTAACAGCCTGGGCTGGGCACCACATTTTAAATATTAACTGCAACACCAGTCCATTGCTCTTACCTTCTTACCTCGCCCATTCCTCTCCCTTCCTCCTCAGAGACAGGAGACCTCCCATTGATATCAACCTATCTTCATATACATATAAGTTGTAATAGGATTATGTGCATCTTCATCTACTTAGGATAGACAAAGCAGCCCTTAGGTTAGGGAAAAGGGATCCAAAGGCAGTCAAAAAATTCAGAGACAGTTCCTACACCTGCTATTAGGGGTCCCACTTAAAGACCAAGCTTCACATCTGTTATATATATATGTAAAAGGCGTAGGTCCTTCCCATGCAAGCTCTATGGTTAGTGGTTCGGTCTCTGTGAGCATGTTTGGGCTCACAATAGTTGATTCTCAGTAATAGGTTTTTCTTTGCTTTTTGTTTTGTTTTTTTTGTTTTTTTGTTTGTTTGTTTGTTTTCTTGATATCTCTGGCTCATTCAATCCTTCTACCCTTCTTCCACAGCATTCCTGAGCTCCATCTAACATAGGGCTGTGGATCTTAGCATCTATTTCCATCAGTTGTTGGGTGAAGTCTCTTGAAGAACCTTTATGCAAGTATATCAAAAAATGATTAATGTGTCAGTGGTGGACGCTCTCTCATGCCATGAGTCTCAGGTTGGGCCAGTTACTGGTTGACTATTCCATCAGTTTCTGCTCCATTTTTATCTCTGCACATCTTGTAGGCGGGACAAATTGTGAATCAAAGGTTTGAGGCTTGTTTGGTGTCCTCATTCCTCCATTTCAAGTCTTGCCTGGTTACAGGAAGTGGCTCTCTTGGGTTCCATAATCCCCATTACTGAGAGTCTTCGCTAGTGTCACCCTCATAGATTTCTGGGAGTTTCCCTTGTCCTAGGTTTCTTGCATGTCCCAGAAATGGCCCCCACCGATTCCAGTTCTCCCTTTGTCTTCCTCAGACTTGATCCCTACAGTTGTCCTTAGCTTCTCTCTCACCTACTTCCACACCCCACCCACCCACCCTCTATGTCTTTTCTATTAACCTTTCTCAGTATTCTTCCTTTGACCATCCTTGTTACTTTGCATCTTAGAGTCTGTGGATTGTAGTATGGTTATCCTATACTTTATAGCTAATATCCACTTAATACATGTACAACCATGTTTGTCTTTCTGGGTCTGGGTTAACTTGCTCAGGATGATTTTTTTTTTTTAGTTCCAATAATTTGCCTGCAGATTTTATGAGGTCATTGATTTTAATAATCGAGTAACATCCAACTGCATAAATATTTTCTTCACTTGAGGTACATCTGAGTTGCTTTCCAGTTTCTAGCTATTACAAATTAAAGGTGCCATGAACATAGGTGAGCAAGTATCCATGTGGTATAGTGGGGCATCTTTTTTTGTTATATGCCTAGGAGTCTTATAGTTGGGTCTTGAGGTAGAACTATTTCTAAATTTTCTGAGAAACTGACAAATAAATTCCCAAGGTGGTTGTACAAGTTTGCACTTCCACCAGCAATGAAAGAGTTTTCCCCTTCCTCCATATCCGTTGCCAGCTTGAGTTCTGGCTTGAGTTTTCTATCATAGCATTCTGACAGGGGTAAGATGGAATCTCAAAGGTGTTTCCTGGATGATAAATGATGTTGAACATTTCTTTAAGTGCCTCTCGGGTGTTAGAACTTTCTATGTTGAGAATTGACTGTTTAGATCTGTACCTCTACCATAGGATCATCTTACTAGATGCTGAAAAAGCCTTCGATGAAATCCAACACACTTTCATGATAAAAGTCTTGGAGAGATCAGGAATACAAAGAGCATACTTATCAAAACAATATACAACAAACAGATAGCCAACATCAAATTAAATGACAGAGATTTAAAGAAGTCCCACCTAAATCAGAGATAAGGCAAAGCTTGTCTATCTTTGGGTCTATTCAACACAGTACTTGCTGTTTTAGCTAGAGCAATAAGACAACTAAAGGACATCATGGGGATACAAATTGGAAAGGAACAATTCAAAGTATCACTATTAAAAGATGATATGATAAAAACATAAGTGATCCCAAATATTCTACTAGAGAATTCCAAAGCTGATAGACACCTTCAGCAAAGTAGCTGGATACAAAATTAATTCATGCAAAAAAAATCAATAGCCTCCTTTATACAAATGGTAAGTGGGCTGAGAATGAAATTATGGAAACAATACCCTTCAAGATAGCTACACACAATATAAAATATTCAGGTGTAACTCTAAACAAGGAAGTGAAAATCATGCTTTCAAGTCTTTGAAGGAAGAATGAAGAATTTTCAGAAGCTGGAAACATCTCCCATGCTCATGAATAGGTAGAATTAACACAGTAAAAATGTCCCTCTTACCAAAAGCAATCTACATATTCAACACTATTTCCATCAAAACCCAGATTACTCTTACTTTTAAACATTTTACTTCATCTTAAGCATTTACTAAAGTTAATGTGACATATGAGAAACACATGAGAATCTTCTCATTTTCATTAGTTGACACATCATTGCATTTAACTTCAACTTGAATGAACTTCTCATGGGGACTATTATGAAATAGTAAGACTTTTTTTTTTTTTATGAATACTCTTTCTTTCCTGAGAAAACTTTTGGAGAATATTCCCTACAGTGTTGATGCAAATGAGAAAGAGCAGGTGATGACCAGAGCTACATGGAAAACTCTACAGAGCATCAAGGGCCCATCACACATCTTGGAAGGGGGAATGAATTTGAACCAAACTCACAGCTACTTCTGAAAAAAAATGTTAGAATTATGGTAGAATGAATCTTTAGCTATGGACTCCAAGCATTTTCCATTTTTCCACCTCCCATATCTGTCAGTTTGTGGAGTGTCAAATGACATTTTTAGAAGTATGTAACACCACTCTGAATCTTGACACGCAGTTCTAGGATGTTGAGACAGAAGAAAAAGTAAATGTGAGCACCTGGGGGATTTTCTTAGCTGTAGCTGTGAGAAAGTTTAAAATATGCCATCCCTCTCAGCCTAGAAGAGCTACAAGAGGAATGGTTCATCATAATTGTGTGAAGACAAAGTTAAAAAAAATAAAACCAGTAGGCAGAGTGTCATCCTGTTCGTCAGCTATGGCCCTGTCATGGGAACTTAGGTGCTGGTGTTGACATCTGATTTTATGCAGAGCCACTGCACTAATTACTGGGCAGTCTATCCTTCAGCACTAAGATAAAATCATGATTAAAATGAGTGCCCCGAAGGCCATTCACTTAACTCACTTGGGACCAGGAAATAAAATTTGAAAAGTGTCACTCTAGCTGGAATTCTATTGAAATATTTCTAACTTCTCATAATTGAAATACATAAATTGTCTGTCTAGGGTAGAGGAGGAACAGCTGAGTCTTGAGAATGGAATCTCAGGGAAGGAGCAATGGTAAAATATTCTAAATGAGGGACTTCTTGCCTGGGCTGGCAAGCATGGAGAAGCTCTGAGGATATGGATCACTGTCTCATAAGTCCACAGAGTGCTAACCTAATCCTTTCAGGACAGCTGCATTGAGTATCAATTCTGATCTAAGCAGAAGGGAAGAAAGAAACCTCTGTAAATGTTATGTTCATCTTTGGAGACCTCCTTAAACCATTGAACTGCATAAGACCCTATAAAGCTCATGACTTAATAACTAACAAGGAAAGAAAGAGTGTGAATGTCAACTGATATGTAAACTTAAGGGAGCAGAGATCCAAACGGAGGCTAGAGAAGGAGCAATGGATGGCAGTTGGTTCTGGAGAATCTCCTCTGAGGGTAAAGCATTTATTATGCTGTATGTGGACCATGTTCAAATCCCTATCACCCACAGCACATCAGATGCAGCACTCCTTATAAACTCATCACTTGGAAAGCAGATAGGATTCCCAGAGTGAGCTGGCTAGCTAGACTTGATCAATTCTTCCAGATCAATTCAGAAGAGTTCCAGGTTCAATGAGAGACACCTCCTTACTAAAGATAAGAGAGATTAAGGAAGACTCCCACATCAGCCTGTGTCATCAAGAAACATATGTGTCCTGTAACAGTCACATACATACATGCACAACCACATTCATATGCAACAGTGAAAAAGAAGCTAGTTGATAATGGGAGTATCTGAAGGGCTAGTAGGAATAGATGGGTCACTTATGAATTTGAAACATTGTCTAGCAATAACAGTTGGTTCTTTTCATTTATTCATTCTTTCATGAATGCATTGGTAAGGCTGTATTGAATCAATCAATCTTCTGCTGTAGTTTTAAGAATATAGTCACCACAGGCTTTATCTGTGTGGTTGTCATTTATAGCTTCAACTTGTCTTTCCATTTTTCTATTCAATTATTTATTTTCTATTAATTTTGGAGGTCTTACTTTACATTTCAAGTTGAACTAAACTCCAGGATACTCCTGCTTCAACTTCCATGGTTTTCAGACTACTGGCCTGTATCACCATACCTGTCTTGTGCTCTCTCTGTCTCTGTCTCTGTTTTTCTCTGTCTCTGTGTCTCTGTGTCTGTCTCTGTCTCTCTGTCTCTGAGTCTCTGTCTCTATCTCTGTCTCTTTGTGTGTGTGTGTGTGTGTTTGTGTGTGTGTGTGTGTGTATAGTGAAATAATAAACATACTGGAAATAAAATAAAATACTCAGCACTTCACCCTGCATACATGGCCCACGTGCTTTTACTTATGAAACTGTGCACACCTGGTGTCTACCTTTTATGTAATTTTTGTTTCTACAGTCAATATTATTGCCCACAGTCAGTACATTCAGATATGTTATTCATGCATGCTAACCTTCTTTGCTCTAGGAGAAATCACTCCACTGCTCCCCAAATGCTAGACCCTGGTAGCTATCTCTCCATTCTCTGCTTCTGTGAGTTTTACTGATCAATGAATGGATAAGCTCATACGATCTTTGCTTTACTGTATCTAGATTGTTATACTGAGAATAATGTCTTTTGGGTTTTTCCATGTGGCTAATGGCAGATTTTTCTGTCTTAAAATTCAAAGCTGAATTTACAGTTTAATAGATGTGCACATATACATTTGAATATGTACCTTTATCTTTATGCTTTTTATGTATTTCTCCATCTTGATTAATGTAAAACATGATGCAATAAGAATGAAAACACAATCATACCTAGAGATCCAGTGATTGTGATTTTATTTCCTTTTTGATAGACTGTGTGATCCCAGAGTGTAAGCATTGAAAACTTAGTCCCCAAGTTCATATGTTACAAATATGCAGAGATAGAACTTTGTAAAGTAATTCCTGTTGTATATGGTCATTATCTGTTGTATATGGTCATTACATTAGAGCCTCCATAGCAATTTCATGTAAGGAAAGAAAGAATGATCCTAGCTGATCCGTCCTTTCTGTGGATGATGCCCATAGCAATACTGTGAGACAGCAAATCATCATTGCCAGGTGCCAGAACCTTGATAATGGACTTCGAAGTTTCTTGAAATGTGAGAAACAAATTGATTTCCTTTATGAATTACCAATTCAGTTGCATTTGTTTTCATAGTAGAAAACAAATAGATACATGGGAGCCCTGTTTAATTATTTTCAGCACCTACAGATAAAATCTGTAATGTCCACACTTACTATCTTACATGCCACCAACATATAAAGATCCAGCCTCATCCACATGATCTCTAGTCTTAATGTATTACTTTATTCATTAATGTTAGCTGTTTTATTTAAAAAATTATTGCAATGGATTAATATCTTCAACAAAGATCTGAAGCTCTAATTCCTAAGATCAAAACATGACAGAAAAGCTATTTGATACATATTGTCCAGAGTTACTTAGGTATAACAAGAGCTTCAGCAACATAAAAAAAATACAGTGGGGTTACATTTGAATGTTTCACATGGGAAACAAACCAGTCAACAATAACAGGCAGCTGTGAAATCAGAAGAACCATTTGGAAACATACTTGTGATAAGGGCAAAATATGTATAAAAAACTCTACAAGTCACTAGTTACAGGATAAAATCAAAATAACAAGCCAAGGACTCAAAGAACTCAAATTAAAGGCGGACAACTGTCAACATCTCAGCTTAGGAAATAATGTTCCCAAGGAGAAACTTACTCTTATTGTTTAACTAGAGCAACATGTTATCTATTGCCTTATAAGTATCTCTGTTTATAGCCACAGTCAGCAGCTCCTCTCAGCCTTAATCAGGGAAGTTTCTCTTCGCAGTGAATAGTGAATTCATGCAGACTTGGCTGAGAAATGAGGAGTGTCAGTAACAGTTGAGGATGCATTCCTAACCAGTACATTTATGCCATCCTCTCTAAGGCTCAGGATATACTGTGAAAGAGGAATGGGGCAATGTAAGACCTGGAAGATGATTTGAATGACTTCAAAATGCTATCTTCTAGGCATGACATAGCCATTTCAATCAAGAAAGTCTATCCCTTGTGGTTACTTGAATGAGCCTAAACAAGATTGGCCCTGCCATCTATCAGTCAAGGATAGAGCAAGGACTCTTGGTGTCCTATCCCTTATTCCTACTGGAAGTAATATAATGAAAATTGGGTATGAAATAACAGTGGCGTTCTCCATTCTAGTGTAAGTACAATTCTAGTAGTGAAGGGAATATTGTCTTTTATGCTCCAACCACTGAACCCACCAGGAATAGTTGTAAATCTATGATCCTAAGATGGCTAAACTTCATAACCAAAACAAATATTAGAGATTGTCAGTGAAGGAATCAGGGTAGATAGATGTAGGGTGTGGTAAGTGAGCAGTGCAAACTTAGTACAAGTGTAAACATGTCGGAGAAAAATTAATTTTAAAAAGCATGGCAAGGTACATCATAAATAATTTTCCAAGGATGACATAAAAATGGCCAACAGATATATGAAAAGCTTTTAGCTTTGCCAATTGTCAAAACGATGTTCATCAAATTGCAATGACAGCTATGTACTTTTCTTTTTTTTTATTGGAACTTTTATTTACATTTCAGATGTTTTCCCTTGCCCCTTTTCCCCCCTCCCTCCCAGGAACTCCTATCCCTTTCCCCTTCCTCCTGCCTCTATGATGGTGTACCCACACCCACCCTCCACAGTACCTCACCTCCCCACCCTCGAATACCACCCCCCACATGTCCAGCCTTCATGGGACCAAGGATCTCTTCTCCCACTTATATATACCTCCCTTGCATATATAGCTGGAGCCATGGGTCCCTCCCTAGGCGCTCCTAGGCTGGTGGTTTAGACCCTGGGGGCTCTGTTTAGTTGGTATTGTTGCTCTCCTCATGGGATCCTGTCCCTTTCTACTCCTTCAGTCTTTACTCTATCTTCTCTGTTGGGAACCCCATGATCAGTTTAATGGTTAGCTGTGAGCATCTGCCTCTGAATATGTCAGACTCTTGCAGACCTCTAAGGAGACAGCTATGTTAGGCTCCTGTCAGCATGCACCTCCTGACACCCAAGTCAGCATCTACCTGTGGTGTCTGCACATGGGATGGATACCCAGGTGGAATGGTCTGCAGATGGCCCCTCCTTCAGTTTCTGTCCTGCACTTTGCATCCATATTTGCTCCCTTGAGTATTTTGTTACTTCTTCTAAGAGGGACTGAACCCCCCCCCCTACACACACACACTTGGTCTTCATTCTTCATGAGCTTTATGTGGTCTGTGAGTTAAATCTTGGGTGTTTTAGGCTTCTGGGCTAAAGTCTAATAATCAGTGAGTGAATACCATGTATGTTCTTTTGTGATTGGGTTACCTCACTCAGGATGATATTTTCTAGTTCCATCCATTTATATAAGAATATATCAAATTCATTGTTTTTAATAGCTGAGTAATATTCCATTGTGTAAATGTACCACATTTTTTGTATCCATTCCTCTGTTGAAGGACATCTGGGTTCTTTCCAGTTTCTGGCTATTATAAATAAAGCTGCTATGAACATAGTGGAGCATATGTCCTTGTTATGTGTTAGAGCATCTTCTGGGTATATGCCCAGGTGTGGTATAGCTGGGTATGTATATTCGCACATATCTGTGTTTTCCAGTGTATGTGCACATGTCTGTATTGATATGGAGGACAGAATTAAGTGGTGGATATTGTTGTCAGTTACTCCTTGCCATATATTCTGAAACAGGTGACTCACTGTACTTGGAATCAATAGTGTGGCTCGTCTGGCTAGCCAGTGAGCCTTAGGGATCCTTCTATATTGTTGTCTTGCATGGGAAGATTACAAGTCCATATTTGTCCAGAGTGTTTACAGAAATGTTAGGGATGAAACTTATGTTCTCATACATTTCTTAAAAGAGTTAATGATTTAGGATTTGCAGAAAGAAATGTTTTATCTTAGAGCAAATAGTTGTTATTTTATTTTTCACTCAGATAAGCAATTCTGTTGCCAGGGCTCATTTGGATACTTTAAAAATAAATGAGGAAAGAACAATAAAATAACCTTGTGAATGAGCAAATAAAGGACACACAGACTCAAATATCACAATACTTACTTTCCGGAAAACCAAAATCTGAGTCTTAGAGCATAATATATATATTAATATATATATATATATATAAAATCACTATTGTAATCATGTGTCAAGGAATAGTATTGATGAAATTTGGATCCATGGTATTGGGTTCAAAATGTTTAGGAAACTAGCAAAGTAACAGGTAAATAATAACACATAAATAAATCATTATTTCTAACTTTGGACAAATAGTATTCCTTAAATCCTGCCCTAGTTTTAATTATATTAGCTATGGTTTCTCTCTTTTTGGTGTAGCTTCTGAGTCACGTCTAAGTTAAATCAGAAACAAAAATAAATCAAATGATTATAGAAGAAAAGAGATGGAAAGTAGAAGAAAAAGTCCTTGATAGATATTGAATACAGAGTATGCTGCTTCATGTTGGAATTGCGACTTTGTAAGGAGCATTATATATGAAAGTGGAAATCTAGTGAAGGTGCTTGTCGGCACAACCAAGAGCAAATGTTCTGCATACAGAGGAAGGAATCACATTTTATGAACAGTAGCATACACTGAAAAACACAACATTTGCCAACGGCAGCATAGGCGGCAGACTCTCATGTTCCAGGAATCTTTTTTAATTTGACAGCTTCAGTGGTCAGTCTACGTTCAGCATTTGTAGCCTCCAAGACAGATTAGCATCATGGTTACTTTCTTTTGATTCCAGGATGCCTTTGCTCCCTCGATCCACTTTCTAGTTCTTTCTTTGTTACAGTAAGTTTTAAAAGTTGTTTTGTTTTTGTTTGTTTGTTTGTTTTGGGTTTGTTTGGGCTAATATCTACTTATTAGTGAGTACATACTATGCATGTTCTTTTGTGTCTGAGTTACCTCACTCAGGATGATATTTTCTAGTTCCATCCATTTGCCTGCAAAACTCATGATGTCCTTGTCCCAGAGAGTGGGGCAGCCTGGTAGGGAGGGGTGAGGTGGGAGTAGAGTGGGGACATCCTCTTGGAGACAGGGGAAAGAGGAATGGGATGAGGAACTGTTGGAGGGTGGATAATAACTGGCTCTAAAAAGGGATTAAAGACAAATATTGAAAAAAAAAGTTGGTTTTAACTGCCTGGCATCTAAATGTAACACATTTTGTTTTGTATTCTACTTTCTCAACTACGGAAACACCATCAAAATGACTTGTAAATCATCTTGAATATATTGTCCTTTCTATTGTAAGTTGTAGGAATAAAGTTAACATTTGAAATTAATATTTAATGACTTTTAGGTACTATTTACTGACTAGGAAAAATTGATGTGTTTTGTTATGGGAATTAATTACATTTTGTCTTACTTAAACCACTAAAAAAAAAAAAGATCACCATTTCACATTCATTTTTTGACTCATTTATTCGGGAACTAGTCATTAAAATATCCCCATGTGCTGCACACAATGTTCTGTGAGCTGGAGACAAGGTGTCTGGTAGAGAGACACATCCCAGATGTGGTGGTGCTCACATTCCCACTGGGAATGACAGAGGATGAACAGATAAGCAAATGCACAAACATGAACTTGCCTTTAGTGACAAAGAATAGCAGGCAGAATACGATGACAGTGAAGGGCTGCTGTCTAAATAACACAGCTACAAACCCTTTCACAGGAAAAAAATAGAAATGATGAAAAACTGCATACCAGCTAAAATCCATTGAGGATGTTCCAGGCAGAAGCAGCAAAACTGTGAAGTTTCTGGTTCATGACACTTGGTATCCATGAAGTACAGAAAACAAGACAGTAATGCCAGAAACATAAATATGTGTGGCCCTTGTCTTATGGAGTATTTGGACAGGGTCAAGCGTTTCTGGTCCATTTCAGAGTGTGATGTGAACATATTGACTGTGAATAGAATGAGTGGGGAATTATCAGTATTGATTGGATATTGATGGGATAGTACTGCACAATGACAGGCTATCAAAGAGGGGATAAGAGGGAGAATGTATAGAAAGAAATAGACAGGAATTTATACTGAAGACAGCAAAGTGAAGCTGTTTTTCTGAAATGTGATACTAATAGATTTGAGATATGAGAGAAAAACTAATGAGGCAACCACTCTTTCTGTGCATAGATTTGCCAGCAGAAATTTGTTTCAAGGCTTTGCTAAGTTTTATCCAACTGAAGACTTAGAAAGCATTCTGGGTAGCTTATACAGTAAGGAACAAAATAGCATTCTATTGGGTATAAAACTTTCAGAGGTCTTAAGGTTCAATTAAACCTTCTAGGGAAATATTTATTTCCACAGTTTTTTATCATCACTAGTAATGAAATCTGGTACTCATAATGGCATCCTTTGAACTTACCACACCTCCATCTATACTTCAGTGAGCTTCATTCCAATCTAAATCTTGACCATATACATGTGTGTGTGAAGCTGGTTAGCATTTGTACCTCAGCAATATATGATGAGAAAAATATTCTAAAGATCTATAGAAACCTAGTCAACAGTATAGTAGGGAACTGAACTATGTGTTTCAGACACAGTGAATTTAAGTTTTGGGTTTAACATCTCAAGAAAATATTGAGAAGCAGAATGTGGGACATGAAAACCAAGTTTCACGGAAGAAGTCATAACAAATGGGAAAAGTTAGGTGTTACCTTCAAAACTGGATCTGTCTGAGATTCCCTGGAACAAACAAGAGGAAGAGAGGATATGATGAAAAGATGAAGGACTGAAGGGGAATGAGTGGGCTAGGAGGAGGACCAGATAACATGGTGCCATGGGGAACTGAACTAAACCAAGTGAGCTAGCAGGAGGATCAGATGACATGCACCATGGAAGGTTTTCATTTTCTTTTTACTGTTTTTAAAATATTTTCCTTTTTAATTTTATTGAAAACAGAATTCTTTCTCTCACATAATATATTCTAAACAGTTTCCTCTCTCTCTACTCCTTCAGTACCTTCCCACCTCTCCCTCAATCCCAATCTACCTTAATTCTGTCTCTCATTAAAAGACAACTAGGGTTGGGCTTCTACATGGTAAAAATATACTAAAATAAAATAACATCCTAGAATAAGACAAAGCAAAAGAATCAAAAGATCCTAATGAAGGGCATAAGAAACAGGTATAGATACAGAGACCATTCATTCACACACTCAGGCATCTCACTAAAACATTAAAACTCAAAGCCATAATATACATCCAAATGACCTATAGGATAAAAAGAGAAAAAAATAGAGATAAAGTAAAATTTTAAAAAATAAGATAAAGTAAAGCAAAGTAAAATAAAACAAACAAACCAGAAAACATACAACAACAACAACAACAAAACAGAACAAATCTAACCAATACATCCAAAGGCTAGATATGACATTATAAGACATGGGACTTTCAAAGATGCTTTTGAGTTTGTTTTATGTTGGTCATTTATTTCTGGGTATATAGCCTACCCTTAAGAGTAGTTTGTTTCCCCAATGAGCTTCTTTTGGAGAAAATTAAATTTTTATTTATTGTTTCCTTAAATAGATTTAGATACCTCAAAGAGGTATCTCTGGGAACGTCACTGTGGATGTTTTCAGAAATGACATCTTTTTCTGTCACATTTTTATTAGTTCCTTTAGAATTTTGTAAATGTATTTAGAGTTCATTAACCCCTGCCTCTACTCCTCCAAGATCCAGTCATTTTCCTATCCACCAAACTGTTATTTTCAAAGCCATCAAGTCAAATTATCCTGCCTTCATTTCAGGGTTATCAACTCATCAGGGGCCACAAAATTAAAGTAAGCTGACTTCCTCTTCCAGGATTTCTCAATTACTTATAGCTTCTTTGGAAGGAGTGCAATTTTATGCCCATCTCTCTCTCCATTCTGAAATTTTGTGTTGCTTGAGCTTGCTCAGTTCCTGTGCATGCTCTCTCAACTCCTGTGAATTTAGTTTAGCAACGTGTCTGCTATGTCCAGAAAACTTGGTTTCTTGTGGTTATGTATTGCTTATATCTCTGACAATCTTTTCAACTCCCACTTATACAAAGATCCACGAACCTTGAACCCCCTCTTATGCAAAGATCCCTGAGCTTTGGCATTTCACATTTAGGGTTGAACATTTTAGGGCCTTTTATTCTCTGTACCTTTAACAGTTGTAGGTTCTGTATTGATCAAAAAAGAAGCTTCTCTGTTAAGGCTTTGTATAAGCATTAATCTATGGCTACAAATAAAAGTCACTGGGACTCAGTTTAATACTATCCATTTGTCAGAGTAATAAAGTATTCTATCTCTTAATGCCTATGGCCCATAGGCTATAGGTTCTTGACCCTGATAATAGTGTCAATATGGATTTTAACTTGTGGATCTGTCCTTAACTCCAATCATACATTGTTATTTACTCCCACAATATTTTTGACACTATTGTACCAGTGGGCACGTTTTGCCAGAGTGGTCATTGTAGAAGCTCACAGGAGTCAGTGGAAGGTAACACTGGTGATTTATATTCTTCCTCAGTGTCATGTGTAGCACCTTCTAGTACGATAAAAATAAAAGGTAGCCAATAGGGATAAGATACTCTGATGGGTATCAGCTTGATTTCTCCATGTTGTGTGACTCAAATGTGTGGTTTCTTCAGAAATAGGGTTTTATGATTAGCTTCTGGAGAGTAACCAATACTACTGGCAATACCATATAGTGTTAGAGGAGTCACTAAGAACCTACTTGGAAATAACTCTGATAAGGGTAACCCATTCTAGACATCGGATACTTATTGTCTTACTGTAATGTCTTATATGACATTGCTGTCTCATACAGTATTCATGGGTAATTTCATTTATGTTCCGTGTGATGTTGTATGCATGTGTATGTGTGTGTGTGTTGTGTGTGTGTGTGTGGTGTGTTTCTAGTTTAGGAAGCTTCTAACCTGGTAGATTCCTGTATGATCTTCTTGCAATGTCTTTTCTGTCATTTACAGCTCCCACGTTCCTTCATCTACCTTTCCCTCCCATCCCTTTCCCCATTTAGCCATTCCTGTAGTCTTTTTACCTCTTAACTCTTTATGTCCTTTTTGTTCTGTTTCTCCCTCCTTGATAATTTCTTCCCCTTGTAGCCCATTACTAATCATCTAACTTCTATTGGTTTTCCTAATAGAACACATATGTCTGATGATTCAAAACTGACACCCACAAGTGAGAGAAAACACAGCAAGTCTGGTTTTCCTAGGTATGAATTTCCATAATCAGGATGATGGTTCCATCTCCATCCATTTATCAGAGAATTTATTTTTTAAAGAGTTGAATAATATTGTATGTTGTCAATATACCAAATATTATTATCCATTTTTCAGTTTATGGACATGTAGATAACCTCCTTTTTCCTAACTATATTGACTAGAACAGCAATGAACATGAATGAGTTAGTTGGCCTCCATGTTGTAGAATGAAGAGTCTTAGGTACATTCCAAGATCATGTAATAGAACTGTTTCTACCTTTTAGAGGAAACTTCATGCGAATATTCATACTAGTTGCAACACTTTGCACATTCACTCCAGTATTAGTTGTCATTTGTTTTTGTATTTTAAGTATTCTTGCTAAGATGTAAGACTAACTCTAAATCTCTGTATCATAGTCCCATGAGCTGGGTCCTGGATTCACTAAAAAGTGAAAGTAAGGGAGCTGTGGCATGTATTTCTCTGTGTTTCCTTGCTGCGTGCTCAATGTAAGCAGCTTCTTTGAGCCTATGATGCCCTGACTTCCAGTCTGTTGTGGACATTGCCATCAAATTGTGAATCAAAATCAACACTTCCTTTCTAAATTTCTTTAATCAGGTATTTTGTCACAGTAAAGAGAATTATAATTTTATAGATGGTGTGTGTTTGCAAGACAAAGAGAAAAACAATTAAAAGATATAGACACTGTCAGCATTAGAAGATGAACATGAAATGTAGTAAACCAACATAGCTTGATCAAGATGAATTATAGATACACCTTTTATGGAAGCTGATTAAAATAAGGGATATGAGTAAGAAAGTTAACATTAATTAGCCTCATTTTAGGGAAATCTCATTACATGTTTCTGAGTCCATGAAACCATCTACAATGGCATAATAAAGAAATAAAACATAGAAACAAAGTCACACAAGGAGGAAAAGGGAGAGAATTACACAACATTCACCTGCTGGGATAAATAATGAGCTGATCCCTTGAGATTCGTGGTGTGTTCGATCTTATGCATCCTACTCTTGTTTCCTGATAGGCTAATTCATTCCTCACTATGCTCTGTAATGGCCAGAGTGTAAACCTACCACACCAAAACAGCATAAAAGACAAACATATTTCTTATATTATCACTTCATTGTTTGTCAATGAATTTAATATATTGTAATTACAATTTTGTGTTTTGAGAAAGAAAATATATTAACATATTAATTTTAAACACACTTATGTCCTAGTCAAGTTTCCATTCTATGTGAATTTGACTATCTACAGAGAAAGAAGTAGGAATAATTTTTTTTGACAATTATACTACAGTCAAGATGCTAAACAAGTCAAACTCCAATACTTAAATATTTAAATGTTTCTCATTTTTATAGTTTTTCATGTTGTAAGACATTAATTACTATCCTAAGAAGTGTTAAAATGTTTACAATTAGTTTAATTAAATGATACAGTTTGGTTTTGATTTCTACAATGTTTTTATTACCCGCCTTAAGGCCATTTGCGCTGATGAGGAAAATACAGTCTTCTGGATTCATTAATTGTTAGGAGGGAATTAATTATCCTCAAAACTGCAACTAGTGATAGATTTCAAGGGCTTGGAATTAACGTACCATTTTGTTATTTTGTGTCATTTATTTTAGAGTACAAAATATAAATCATCATTTGAATGTACTATAAACATTCTATTTGACCATTTTAAAAAAGTGATTTTACCTTTATAAAAATACATCTTTGAAGTTTATTTAAATGTAGTTTCCATTTTCTTTCTCTCCCCATCTCCTCCCACTTTACCTCCTTACTCACATTTTAAGTTTATCTCCAACCTGGCTTCATTGATGAAAATTCTTAATTTTCAAATTTGTAATTTTTAAAAATTACTAAATTTTATGAACTTTAATCAACAAATACAAATGGAGAAATACACATTGAATCATACATTGCCGTTGAAGGCAATAATCCAGACACAGTTATGAGAGGTACACAGTCCCTTTGCATACTCTGTAGCTCAGATGAGGAGGAACAGAGGAATAAAGCGATTCTTGCCTGATCACCGCTGAGGAGCATGTGGTTAACACTAATTGTCAAATGGAAGAAGTGAGAATCACCTAGCAAACTATCCGCTGTGTCTCCCTGTGAGGAATTCTTGTCTAGTTCAATACAATGGACAAAACTTAATTTGAAGCAGCAGCATCACTGTAGAACTATGACCATGACTGATTGAAAAGACTGTAGCCATCCTCACATCCTGATCAAGACAGAGCTAATATCCAATATTTACAAAGCAATCAATGAGCTAATTAACTTCTTGACAGGACCATATAACCCATAAAAAATGGATAAGGTAGCTATCAACTTCAGTATCTAGCATTGAGTGAAATCCAATCGGACCAGAAGCTACCATATAAATAAATTTTTCAGCAGTCCATTGTCATCAGTGGGTAATGCAAATCTTAAATTGATCAACCTGATGGATATTTCACTTCACTCATCAGAATGGTAAAATAATAAATACTCAAGACCATAGTAATTGCTTGCATGGATTGTGAGAATAGATGAAATTCTTGTTAGTTGGATGTAAGATAGGATCAACACTATGATTTAAAGCGTCTTAACGTCTAGAAATTGGTAACATATACATACTAGAGATCGCCAGCTATAGCGATTTTATACTACATTTTTTTCTTATTTGAGAATTCAGTTCATAAAATTGATTTACTGTTGTGGTATAAATAAAAATGTCTCATAGGCTGATGTGTTTCAATACATGGTCCCTAATTAGTGGAACTGTTTAGGAAGGATTAGGAAGTCTGGACATGTTGCAGGTGGTGTATCACAGGGAAAACATAGTTGATGTTTGAAAAGATTGGTGCCATTGCTGCTGCTGCTGCTTCTCTCTCCTCTCTCTCTCTCTCTCTCTCTCTCTCTCCTCTCTCTCTGTGTGTGTGTGTGTGTGTGTGTGTGAGTATGTGTGTGTGTGTTCCACTTTTTCTATATAATATAAGGTAAGTTCTCAGTTGTTGCTTTAGCAACTTGCCTATGCTCCCTGCCTTGATGGTCATGGACCTTAATCCTCTAAAACAGTAAACCTCTAGAGAAACTCTTCTGTCAGTTGTTTGGTCATGGTGTTTTATCACAGCACAATTAACTCTGGCACTTAGCATATTCCAAAAGTCATGGATCCCAGACAACTGTTCCCACAAAGTACTTTAGTAGTAATTTAGGAAGAAAAAGGTTAGAAAGTGAAAAATGATGCTAATGTACTATGAATGGTCTTAAAAACCAGAGCCTCAAATGGATGCAGATACTATCGGGACTTCAGTGATCTTCTACTGGTTCAGAACTCAGAAAATTAATTTAATAACATGATTGTTGACTTTACGATTAGTACCTGAGACAGTCAGCATTGATGTGTTATTAATGTAAAATCTTATGTGATTTCCAAACATAATAAAACTGATTGAAATGCTGCTGATGAAATCTCCAATTCTTTTTCAGTCATTTTTTCCATAATTGAAAATATTTTATACATCATATACTATTTTTAATTAATTAATTTAATTAATTACTGCCCCTCCTCCTGGTCTCCCCTCACAGAGACCCTCCCCTCATCCCCACCTCTCCTTTTTTTCTGAGAGGGAAGTACCTCTTTTGTATCCTCCACCCTGGAACATCAAGTCTTTGCCAGGATAGGGGCATCCTCTCCCACTGAGGCCAGAAAAGGCAGCCCTCTGTTATATATGGCCGGGGTCTCAGTCCATCCTGTGTATGCTTTTGGTTAGTTGCTCAGTCTCTGAGAGTTCCCAGAAGTCCAGGTTAGTTTACTCTGTTGGTCCTCCTATGGGGTTTTCATCCCCTTCACAGTTTTCAATCCTTCTTCCAATTCTTCTGTAAGAGTTCCCAAACTATGTCCAATGTTTGGCTAGAAGGTATCTGCTTCTGATTCAGTCTGCTGCTGGGTGGAGCCTCTCAGAGTACAGTTATGTTGGCTACTGTCTACAAGCAAAACAGAGTATTATTAATAGTCAGGGTTTGATGTCACCCCTTGAATGGGTTTCAAGTTGAGTTGGTTACTATTTGGGCATTCCTTCAGTCTTCACTCCATATTGTCCTTGAATTTCTTTTAGACACAACAAATTTTGGGTCAATGCTTTTGTGGATATATTATATTTTAATCATGCTTTCACCTCTCTCAACTCTTATATACCATTCCTACATCCTCATCTATTCTCATTCACATTCCTCTCTCTCTCTCTCTCTCTCTCTCTCTCTCTCTCTCTCTCTCTCTCTCTCCTCATTTAAAACACAAAAAGAAAAAAAACAAACAAGAAATACAATGACAAAACTAAAAACCCACAAAAAAACCCACAAAATAGAATCCAAATTATACAAAACAAATAACAGATAAGACACATTATGTTCAAATAAAAAAATGAGACAAAATGTCTACAAAAATACCACTCAGTTTGTTTTGTGTTGGCCAACTACTCCTGTGTATAGGCCTATATTTAAATATGGTTACTATATCGAGTGGAACTCTACTGGAGAAAATTAATTATGTATTAATTTGCAAGTGGGTACTAATTTCAGATAGCTTCTTAATTAGGAGTGGGAGCAAATGTGCACTTCCACATCTAAATATCCACTAAATCGCATCTGACTGAATTTATGCAGACCTTGTACATGCTACAACAGTCTCTGAATTCATATGTGACTCAGTTCTGTTGTGTCTGGAAGACTCTGTTTCCTTGGAGTCATCTATCACCTCTGTCTCTTAGCATCATTTTTCCTTTTCTTCCACATAAATCTCTGAACACTGAAAGGAAATATGTGATAGAGACATCCCATTTACAACTGTTTTAAAATGTCTCAGTCTTGGTATATTGTACATTTGTGGGTCTGTTTGTTAGTTCTTGTCTTCTGCAAGAAGAAGCTTCTCAGTTGATGGCTGAGTAAAGGACTCATTCGTGGGTTTAGTGAGATGTCATTGGCAGTCAATTTATTGCTGTGTTCGTTTAGCTGAGCAATGTTTTTTTTTGTTTTTTTCTTTGAGGCATATGACTACTATATCTCAGGGTCTTGTTCATACTAGCAGTGTCAGACATAGGTTCTATCTAATCAAAGAGTAGATAGTTACTCTGAAAATATTTGTGCCACCATTGCATTAGCATATCTTGCAGGCAGGTGGCCATTGTAGATAAAAGGAATCGTAATTGAGCTGATGGTTACCTTTCTCATCTGTTAGCATGCAGAGTAACTTCGAGTACTATGAATATTACTCAGTAGGGATGAAGCTTCTATTTAGAGCTAGCTCAATTTCTCTGTGTTCCATAACTGTCAGGAGCCATAATGGGACAAGCTAATTATTAGCAGATGATCATCCTGAAATGCTTGCCTTGGATTATTATATAATCTGTGACAAAGTGAGTCTTCATCCAGCAAGGCTGTGGGGGACTTATTTTAGGAAAGATTCCTGCTATTAATATACTTTTCCTATTATTATTATTATTATTATTATTACTATTAAACATTTGTAACAGTCGTTAAGCAATAGCACACCCCTTTGGAGCAGATCTATGCAGACCCACGAAGATGTATTGTCTTTTAGTTATGTTATATAGACAAACAGATGACTTCTTAAGTCTTAATGATGACCCTATAAGAATTCCTAAAATTATATCAATGATTATTAAGCTCTTTTATAGTGGGACTACTATTAGGTACCTTTCTTTCTTTCTTCTTTTTTTTTTTTTTGGTTTTTCTTTTTGGTTTTTTCGAGACAGGGTTTCTCTGTGTAGCCTGGGCTGTCCTGGAACTCACTCTGTAGACCAGGCTGGCCTCGAACTCAGAAATCCGCCTGCCTCTGCCTTCCAAGCACTGGGATTAAAGGCCTGTGCCACAACCGCCAGGCTTATTAGGTCCCTTTCTGATAGTCAAAACTGCAATGAGAACTTTGCCAGTCTCCCAAGTGTCATCAGTTAATTGCCCTCAGATAGTAACCAGACTTTCTCCTGCTCAGAGCACATTCCAATGAGGTTGTAAAACAATTAACCAAAGGTCACTAAAAGGGAACTAACTATTTATTATAGGTGCTAAGACAGAAGAGAAAATATTGCCAGGGTTTATCTATACAAAACTTCACTAATTTCTTAGTTATAGTTTTAAACCTTTATTGGAGTTATACATGTGATGGATGTTTAGCTAGATAATTACTCCTAATGGATATGCATGTAAATATTCTCTGTTGTAAACTTCTATTTCAATTTATGATTTGAATTTTGTGTGAACTTGTGATGAACTTTGTAACATGTGACCATGTACTCTGAATGATGTATAAGTACTGAAGACAAAGACAAAGAAGGAGTAGTTATGGTAGACATAGTAGAGCAGTCATAGATGTAGGGTTTGTTAGGAGCCTTTCATTCTTTCCTTTCCTTTTCCCCTACTTTCACTTTGTTAGAATTTTTTCCTTTTCCCCACTTAGGACCTTACCACTTTTCTTCTTAGATAGCTTTCATAGGAAACTTTTTACACTTAGTAATAAACTCTATATAATAACTTCTCTAAATGTTTTTTCTTTCTGCTACATCAGACTAGTAGACTGAGGTAAGTCAGAGCACAGCAGTTCCTGCTGAGAGACTACAAACGCTATTTGCCTAATCTGCTGCTGTCCTTGGGCTGAGGTATTAAGTGCCAGAAACAGCAGTTTCTGGACAGAGAAAACCAGAGGGCAAGCCAGCTACAGTAGCCTAACCATAGGTCTTACCCCCTGCCAATGCTCTTCCATGCTCTTCCCATCTCCCTTGGCTGCCTCAAGAAGAACCAACGGAAAAAGAAAGAAGATACCCCCTCCTTCTCCTCCCACCAAGCCCAGGCTGGCTCCTGGCACATAACATTTGTAAGTTTTGTCCTCATCAGTAGTTCATTACTATCAGTTTTTGTAGAGCAAACAACATCCATTGCAATACTCTGAGTTGATTCTGGTTTTTATGGAACGTCTTTCATCAATGACTCAACTGGTTGCAACCTGCTCTTTGTTGCAGGTAATATTTTAAAATGGCGGCACAGGATCTGGCTTGTTTTTAATCAGTCCCCATCTTCCTGACTAGACAAGGCCTGTGGCCATGGAACATCGGTGGTGGCATGGTCTCACTGCCACTCAGCTCAGGCCTCAGGCTCAGGCCGCCAGAGACACTGGCCCTGCCATTCATGAGATGCCAGCATGGGAGATGGCTCTGCCAATTTTCCATGCTGTCTCTATAAGGCTGGGCTGAGCCCAGACCATCCCACCATCCACTCAGTACTCCGTAGAAATGAGACTTAATGCTTAATATTATCCAAAGGCTTTATATATTTGGTAATGCTCAGATATCAAGATGCCCACACAATTGGATGTGTTACCTAATTAACTAACTAAGATATAAGTTGTTACCCAGGACTGCTCTCAATATATGCATGGTCATCCATGGCTCCTACATCTCTCTCCTCAGCTCTTCCGCCTCCTTCTCCTCTTCCTCTCCTTACTCTTCCTCTTCCTCTCTTTTCTCATCACACCTTAGCTCCTCCCAACTTTTGGGGAAAATATGCTGCTACAGCTCTTGACATGGGAGGTATCACTTGGTGGTGAAGATCTATTTACGTCAGTGCCTCCCATTATTTCATGACTCTATTTAATTTTCTTAGAATTCATATATATATGGAAGCTGATATAGTTACAGGTTTCCATATGGGCCCTCAAATAGCCTTTAGTGTTAGTGGTCCCTTCCCATATTCTCTCCCTTACCAATCTCTTCCATCTCCTACTCTGTTTCCCTTCTCTCTATAACAATACATTCACTTTCCCCTTCTGTGGCAAATCCTTTCCTTCTTAATAGTACCTTACTAGGAACTTAACTTCTGTCGTTATCCAGATTGTAGCAGGCCTATTTTTGTCTTTTGGTCTCCAGATTACTTTAATCAGTATGTTATTTTGTCTAGCTTCAGTCATTTTCTGGTAAATGCACCATATTTTTATTATCCATTCATTAGCATGATGATGAACATCTATGCTGTTTTTAATTTCTGGTTATTATGAATAGGTAACCAGTGAACATGGATGAGCAAATTTCTCTGTAGTAGAATTTAGGGTTTTTTGGGTATGAGTTGAAGAATGTGATAGCAAGATCTTGAGACAGATCAATTCCATCTTCATGAGGAATGGCCACACTGATTTCATAGAGACTGAACAAGTCACTATGATACTTTGTTCTGTATCTTATTTTTAGTTGGTTTATTGGATTTATTATGTCCATTTTAAAAATTATTTGTATATTTTAGATATTAGTCCTATATCAAATGGTAAGAGATTTTTCTCATGTTGAAGCATGCTACTTTTCAAGAATCATCATGTCCTTTCCTGTACAAAAAGATTATAATTTTATGAAGTTCTATTTATTAATTTTTGTTCTTAGTGCCTGTGCTATTGATATACAATTCAGAAAGTGTTTTTCTTATGCCATTGATTTTAATACTGTTCTTCCAGTATCTTTTCTATCAGATTGAGGGTATTTGGTTCCATTGATCATCACATCTGTTTTTTCAGCCAATATAGTGCTTCTTTTTTATTTCTATAGCTCAGTAGTACAACTTGAAAACAAGAACCTCCATCAACTCTTGTTATCCAGGATTGTTTTAGATATCCTGGGGGGTATGTGTTTCAATATAAAGTAGAAAATTGTTATTACTTTTATTATTTCTATGAATAATTGTACTACAGTTTTGATGGACCTTGCATTGATTCTGTAGATTGGATTTGTTAGGATAGCCATTTTCACTGCATTATTCCTACCAATATATGCACATAGGAGATCTTTCTATCATCTGATGTCTCCTTCAATTTCTTCCCTTAATGTCTTAACATTTTATTACAAAGTCTTTTCATTTGCTTGGTTAGAGATATTCCAAGATTTCCCCACCTAGAGAATTGTGAAAAGTAGTGTTACCATCATTTCTCTCTCTTTGTCATTTTTATTCATCAATTCTACTGATTTTTGAATGTTAGAATTTTTTCCTTTTCTTTTCTTGAAGGTAGATGTTTTTGTATTATTTGAAGCTATTTGAAATGTTAGGGGATGGTGACTTCTTTTCAGCTCTAGAGCTCCTTCTTGTGCAGATCCATGCATGCCCTGTTCCTGCAACCTCAGTCTCTGTGATTTCATACATGCTTTGGTCCTGTTGTGCTTTGAAAGTCTTGTATTCTTAGTGTCCTCTATCCTCTCTGACTCTTCCACTCCTACCTTTTTTTCTTTTTTCTGAAAGGTTCCCTGAATCCTAGGGGAAGGGAAGTTGATAAAGACATATCAAAGGCTGAATGTTCCAAGCTATCTGAATATTGCCTGGATCTGGGTCTCTGTATTTGTTCCCATTTGTTGCAGCAGTGATCTTCTGTGATGAAAGTTGAATTGGCACTAATTGATGAGTATATCAGAGTGTCATTAGAAGTCATTTTATTGTTTTTTTTTAAACACTAATATTTGGTTTTCCCCAATCCTCTGGTCTATGTAGGCTCAAGTTTTTGGTCACCCAAGCAGTGTCAGGTATGGGTTCCATGTCATGCAGGGGGCCTTACTTTGTTATTAGAGGCTGCTGATGGAATTTTTCTATTTATTGCCTTGCTTGTACTTTGACTATTTGTGTTTATTGTCTTGGTTGTTCCTTGACTATTTACATCTATTGTATTGCTAGTTCTTCAACCTAGAACCAATGACCTGACCTTAATACTTACATGTAATTAAAATGGAAGAAAAGGAAAAAGGAGGAGGAGGGATGGGATAGGGGGTTTCTAGGGAGAGGAAATGGGGAAAGGGGATGGCATCTGAAATGTAAATAAATAAAATATCCAATTAGAAAAAGAAAGAAAGATAGATAGATAGATAGATTAGCTGGGGGAGGTTGATGAGGGTTGCAGAAAGGAGCTAGAAAAAGGATCCTATTGACACTTACTATGAAGGTTCCCAGGTAGTTGAGATGTTATAAAAGCAGGGGCTTCTGTAAGCACCCTGCAGCAAGGCAAGGAATAAGGCTTTAGATGAAAGTATCCAGGGTGAATGTGATTCTATACCTAGACACAGTATCCTCAGTGAATGGAATTGAAGTGAGAGGATGGGTTACTGAATTCTGTCTGGTACATGGCTAGGAGTAAGTCTGAACAGAGCATAATGGAAGACAGAAGGGATAATGAGAATCTCCTATCTGTATCCCACTCTCTGGAAAAATGTGGTTCTGAGGATCATGATTGACAGACACAGAAGAATGGAGATGAGCTCCATGAGAAGCCTGAGAGGGCTAAGAAAGGGCTAAGCTGGATAAGCACCAAGATGGAAACGGCCCATGGAATGGAGTTAGGGTGAAAGGAGGGCTCCTTTAAGCAAACTCCCACATGACTGAGAGTGAGAGTGGAGAGATCTTACAGAGCACAGAAGGATAGTGAAATTGCCTACCTGAGTCCCAGCCCAGTACGGCCCCTGGAGCTCCATGGTAGAAAGTTTCTGTGGCTTAAAGGCTTACATAATGGAATCAAGATGGGCTAGAGGAAAAAAGGCAAAATATGAAATTTTAAAGGAGTTCCATGTTTTAAGAAAGATGTCAAAGAACAAGAAAGGCAACAAACAAAATTCCGTGAACACTCCTGTGATCACTGTTTCTAAGGACTTATCAGGATGACCAAAATATCTGAGCCAACTTCCCTGTCCTAACCCAAAGTCATTTTCATGTCTGAAGTCTACTTTCCTTTTTCTAGCCTAATATTTAGATTCCTGCCTGAAATTACTTCTTTGTTCCAGCATGTAATTAAAATGGTATAAAAGCAAAAAGGAGAATGGGGGATGGGATAGGGGGTTTCTAGGGAGGGGAAATGGGGATGTCATCTGAAATATAAATAAATAAAATATCAAATAAATAAAAAGACGACCAAAAAAGAAAGATGTCACTGTTTAAATATTGACAAAGGGATGCTGAACACTTCTTTAGATGTTTCTCAATCATTCGTGTTTCCTCAGTTGAGAGTTCTTTGTTCATCTCTCTACCCATTTTTTAATAGGGTTATTTGATGGTCTGGAATCTAGTTTCTTCAGTTCTTTGTATACCTTGGATATTAGCCCTCTATCAGATGTAAGGTTGGTGAAGATCTTTTCCCAGTCTGTTGGTTCCCGCTTTGTCCTGTTGACAGTATCCTTTGCTTTACAGAAGCTTTGCAGTTTTATGAGATCCCATTTGCCAATTCTTGATCTTAGAGCATACGCCATTGGTGTTCTGTTCAGGAACTTTTCCCCTGTGCCCATGTGATCAAGGCTTTTCCCTATTTTCTCTTCTATTAGTTTCAGTGTAGCTGGTTTTATGTGGAGGTCCTTGATCCACTTGGAATTGAGCTTTGTACAAGATGATAAGTATGGATCAATTTGCATTCTTCTACAAGTTGACCTCCAGTTGGACCAGCACCATTTGTTGAAAATGCTGTCTTTTTTCCACTGGATAGTTTGAGCTCCTTTGTCGAAGATCAAGTGACCATAGGTATGGGGGTTCATTTCTGGGTCTTCTATTCTATTCCATTGATCCTCCTGACTGTCTCTGTTCCAATACCATGCCGTTTTTATCACTACTGCTTTGTAGTACAGCTTGAAATCGGGGATGGAGATTCCCCCAGAATTCTTTTATTTTTGAGTGTAGTTTTCGCTATCCTGGGTTTTTTGTTATTCCAAATGAATTTTAAGATTGCTCTTTCTATCTCTGTAAAGAATTGAGTGGGAATTTTAATAGGGATTGCATTAAATCTGTAGATTGCTTTCGGCAAGATAGCCATTTTTACTATATTAATCCTTCCAATCCATGAGCATGGGAGATCTTTCCATCTTCTGAGATCTCCTTCGATTTCTTTCTTCAGGGTGTTGAAGTTTTTGTCATACAGGTCTTTTACTTGCTTGGTTAGATTCACACCAAGATAATTTATACTATTTGTGACTATTGTGAATGGTGTCGTTTCCATAATTTCTTTCTCAGCCAGTTTATCCTTTGTGTAGAGGAATGCTACTGATTTGTTTGAGTTAATTTTATACCCAGCCACTTTGCTAAAGTTGTTTATCAGGTTTAGGAGCTCTCAGGTGGAAGTTTTGGGGTCACTTAATTATACTAACATGTCATCTGCAAATAGTGAAACTTTGACTTCTTCCTTTCCAATTTGTATCCCTTTGATCTCCTTCTGTTGCCTAATTGCTCTGGCTAGGACTTCCAGAACTATATTGAACAGGTAGGGGGAGAGTGGGCAGCCTTGTCTAGTCCCTGATTTTAATGGGATTGCTTCAAGTTTCTCTCCATTTAGTTTGATGTTGGCTACTGGCTTGCTGTATATTGCTTTTACTATGTTTAGGTATGGACCTTGAATTCCTGATCTTTCCAAGACTTTTATCATGAAGGGGCGTTGAATTTTGTCAAATGCTTTCTCAGCGTCAAGAGATATGATCATGTGGTTTTTTTCTTTGAGTTTATTTATGTAGTGGATTACGTTGATGGATTTCCGTATATTGAGCCAACCCTGCATTCCTGGGATAAAGCCTACTTGATCATGGTGGATAAGTGTTTTGATGTGTTCTTGGATTCGGTTCGAGAGAATTTTATTCAGTATTTTTTCATCGATATTCATAAGGGAGATTGGTCTGAAGTTCTCTTTTCTTGTAGGATCTTTGTGTGGTTTAGAAACATCTAAAGAAGTGTTCAGCATCCCTAGTCATCAGGGAAATGTAAATGAAAACAACACTGAGATTCCACCTCACACCAGTCAGATTGGCTAAGATCCAAAACACAGGTGACAGCAGATGTTGGTGAGGATGTGGAGAAAGAGGAACACTCCTCCATTGTTGGTGGGATTGCAAGCTGGTACAACCACTATGGAAAGCAGTCTGGCGATACCTCAGAAAATTGAACATAGTGTTACCTGAGGACCCAGCTATACCACTCCTGGGTATATACCCAGAAGATATTTCAACATGCAACAGGGCCACATGCTCCAGTATGTTTATAGCAGCCTTATTTATAATAGCCAGAAGCTGGAAAGAACCCAGATGTCCTTCAACAGCAGAATGGATACAGAAAATGTGATACATTTACACAATGGAGTACTACTCAGCTATTAAAAATAATGAGCTCATGAAATTCTTAGACAAATGGATGGAGCTAGAAAATATCATCCTGAGTGAGATGACCCAATCACAAAAGAACACACATGGTATGCACTCACTGATAAGCGGATATTAGCCCCAAAACACACAATACCTAAGATGCAACGCATAAACCTCATGAAACTCAAGAAGAAGGAGGAAGACCAAAGTGAGGGTGCTTTTGTCCTTTTTAGAATGAGTATCAAAAGATTCAACCAGAGCTCCCAGGATCTAAACCTCCAGCCTGAGAACAGACAGGGGCAAGCTGTCTTCGGAGAGGCTCTAACCAGCAGCTGACTCAGACAGATACAGACATCCAGAGCCAAACAGTGGATGGAGCTTGAGGACTCTTATAGAAGAATAGGGGGAAGGATTGTGGGCCCTAAGGAGATAGGAACTGCACAGGAAGATCAACAGAGTAAACGAACCTGAACCCTTGGAGCTCTCAGAGACTGAATCACCAACCATGGAGCATACCTAGTCTACACAGATCTACCTCCATGGGCTGGATCTAGGCCTCCCTGCACATATGTTGTAAATGTGCAGCTTGGTTTTCATGTAGGTCTCAAACATCTGGAGTGGGGGCTATCCCAAAACATGCAGCCTGTATATGGAGTATGGTCTTCTAGCTGGGTGCCTCATCTGGCCTCAATGGGAGAGGAAGCACCCAGCCTCTCAGAGACTTAAAGTGGCAGGGTGGGGGATACAGGAGGAGGGGTACTCAGAAAACAAGAGATGGGGAAGGATTGTTGGAGGGGGTGACTGGGACGGGTTATAAAGTGAATAAGCAAAAAAAAATAAAATTAAAAAGGAAAAAAAATAAATATTGACAAAGGATTTAAACCAAGTTGTATGTTTGCTGCTAGTAATTCTAAATCAGTTGTTCTTCATCTTTATGGGAAAAACATAGGCAAATGAGCTATATATGCAAGGTAGTGCCTAGATTACTTAATAGATCCTTATTCAACATTCCCTCACTCAAACAGTTTGAATTTTTAATTAAAGATTCACTTAGTAGGCAGCATATTTCCATTCATTTTTACAGGATTTAAACTTTACAATAAACTGAAACTATGATATTTTGCTCAATTTAGGTATGGACAATCTCAGTCTTTTTTTTAACTATGATACAATAACGCTGAACCTGTAGCACACACTATAACATGTCCATAGTAGATCATTACTGTTCCAGTTTTGTCAATATACAAACACAGAATGTACAGAGGACACTTTAGCTTCCAGAAAGAAAACTCAAGAAAGTAATTTTTCTTCATCTGTCTTAACTGGAGTTATTTTGTATGAGACTGAGAGCATGAAAAGTGACTTTCATGACTTACAGTTTGTCTAGTGTACTACATTAAAACAAAATAAGAGAACAAACAGTTTAGCATGATATATTATGTCTTCAAATATTTAACCAATGTGTTTCCTTTTATCTTCTTTTGGAAAAAGCAGTGGGAATATTTTCTACTATCTAGAGTATCTAGAGAATGAAGAACAAGGAGCTATAAAGTAAAGGGTTTTGTTGTTGTTCTGTTTGGAGTAGTTAATAGAAACATTGATTATAGACATTCAGTATTTTACTTAAAACTAATCATTTATAATTGGGTCTAGCCAGGGGATCTCCAGTTGTCTTTAGTCTCCTAGCTTCCTATAACAGTGTTTTGAGTTAAGAATTAAATAACTCTTCATATATTATGCAAACAATAGGTCCATTTGGAAGTACTTTATTTCATTATCTTGGTGCCATCATAGGGACTTAGTCATGATGTTTTCCTGTCCATAGAAAATTTGTTAAGAAATAGAGACACCATTTTATACTTTCCAGGAAAGAAATTTAACAAGTAAAATTTGGCGGTTAAGAGATAAGAAATGGATCTATATTATTTATTAATATCTACCAATCCATATGTTTCTAATTATCTATATTTTCCATATATTAAAGCAGAAAACAAATGAAAATGTATTCAATATGGCTACAAATGGGATGAGGGACAAAGAAATCCAGTGAATTCTCCTGTTTTTTCTTCAGGGGTCCAATCCTTAAAGTGGAGATTAAATGGAAAAACATCTAAACAGTCCAGAAAGGTGTGATGATCTCCTTTAACTATTGTCTAATTCCAAGTCTCTCTTACAAGGTAACCTGACAGGTTGTATATCTTTCTCCAGGAGCTCTTTTTTCCTAATAGGACATTCCTGTGGAAAATCTCATTTCTTGAGAATCAACAGTGTGACTGCCAAAGAGGTAACCACAAATGTCTCTACACTTTTCTAATCTTTGTTTTAGTATCTCAAACTTGATGTGTAACATACCTTCCAAAAATACCATAAGCAGAATGCAGGACACATGGTTAACATAGAGTAAGACACTCTCAGGTATCTTGAAGATTCAGTTTTACATAGTCCTTGGATTTAGTTACTTTTGAAAGGGCTGTGACAGACAACTCTATCTTATTAGTTTGGGCAAGGGTCTAGCCTTGAAGTATAGGCTCCCTTAAATTCATGACACTAATGTTTCATTTCTCAAACACTGGATACAGGATGTACTGCCATTCTTAGTGTAACTTTATTTCAACTCTGACAACTCCTCCCTTGCATCTGTACAATATTCTTTAAAGACATTTCAGTACATATTTATGGCTTTTTCATATTGGTCACTCATAGACAGGGTCATATCTATGACAAATGATCTGGCTTGATCCTTTGTTGGGGTACAGGGGATGTTAGTGACATATTAATAATTTAGTGCCATAAATCTTTCTACAATTTTTATCAACAAGGAGCATAGAAGGAATGGCTCTTTGGCCAGTATATCTATTTATCCTGTGGGTAATATCTCACCATCTCAAAAATATTATTTAGATTTCTTTGTCAGGATCTACAGAACATTAAACAGACCTTATAGAAATCTAGATATCAAATAATAGGCAATAGCTATTAGAGTGTATGATCTGGACAGATCCCAGACAGATAGTCAGGTAGGGAAAGAGACTTAACATATAGTAAAGATGATGAACTCTCTGATTCTTCTTCATTTTCCTATACCTGAAAGAACTACTTTATGGGGTTTCTATCCTGTCAGTAAGACCCTTCTTCTGACTGACCAGTTCATTCTGGTAAGATCTGTTTAAAACTAGTCCTGAACAAGATACTAACTTGTACTTGTTGACCGAAAATTCCCCTCATTTTTTGTCTAAATGGACTAAACAAAATGCCAGGAAGTGGTCTTTTCACAGTCCTTCAGGGAAACAACGTTCAAGATTTCCATCTCTGCTCTCAGGGACTTCCCCATTCTCCCCTCTCTTTCCCCCTTTCCCCCTTTCCTCTTCCCCCTTTCCCCCTTTCCCCCTTTCCCCTTTTCCCCCTTTCCCCCTTTCCCTCTTTCCCCTTTCCCCCTTTCCCCCTTTCCCCCTTTCCCCCCCTTTTCTTTTCCCCCTTTCCTTCTTTCCCTCTTTCTTTCCCTCTCCCCCTCTCTGTGTGTACACATTATGCATGCTTATTGGCATGTGTGTTTCCTTGCTATGTATGAATCTTCATTTTTATAAATGTTTGTTATCTGTTGTTGCCTACTCTGTGAGGTATTTTCTGTTTTAAATTCTTTAATTGGCAAAGAAAATTTAAAAAAAAAAAAGCCTGATCAAGAATCCCAAATGATGAAACTGTTCTGAAATAAATGATTGGGTGTCTTTTGGGTTGTAATGTAGAGACATTAGTCTTCAAATATAGAACAAATTTTTGGAAAAGCTACAATGTTAGATCTATGGTGGAGCCAGTGGCATTGAAGACACTCTCACTATGAGAAATATAAAACACAGCAGATATTCATAAAAGAAGAAAACTACATTAGAACAAATATGTTAAATCACAGATGATATGAATCATAGCTATTGTACAAGATGGATAGCTATTTAATATCAATATTTTATTGCTATCATTATAAGAAATAAAAGACAGGAAACCTGAGTCATGGTGAGGCAAAAATTTCACCACTCTGGAGTCTGGTCGAACTCTTCCAGGACAATAACATAATGAAAGTTCACTATCTAGAGACAATATTCCTTTATACAGAGCTATTTCAAATAATAGTATTAAAATGTAGTCCTATGCTGAAGGTCTAAATATATAGAACCTTTGAGTACATTTTGTTTTCTTGGCTATAGCCCTACAGTTTTCTCATAATCTCAAAATAGACCGAAATTACAGTTAGAGGTAGATCTCAAACTTCTGGTGATTATTCTGGCCTATAGCTCTACCCCTCATCATGTTGAATTTATAGCCAAGGCTCCTCAAAAATAACTATAATCTCATTTATGTGAAAGTATAAAATGGCGAGTGAGGTCATCACATCCTTTGCTACCAAGGAAATGCAAAATAAAACTATGTAATGATTTCATTTCACTCTAATCAGAATTATTATCAAGAATACAGATAGCAAAAAATGTTAGTACAAATGCAGGGGCAAGACTACCCATATACACACCTGGCTGAGTTTAAACTAATATTCTAGTTTAAACTAGAATCAGTATGGAGGTTTTACAGAAAAAATAGAAATGGAATTGCAAAATGACAAAGCTATCTACAGAAAGGATTTTAAATCCTGATGCAGAAACATCTGTGTACTCATGCCCACTGCTATTTTATTCACAATAGCTAATAAATTGAACCAAACTAAATGTTCATCAACCAGTGAATAGATTAAAAATATGCTGTATATATGTTCAATGGAATATTTCTCAACTACTCAAGAGGGAAATCATAAGACACCCATCTATTTACTTGATGGATAGAACTGGAAAGAAATTTTACTGAATGAGGAAACTCAGGCTCAGAAAGGCAAATGCTGAATGTTCTCTTTTATATGTAGCTCCTAGATTCTTCTGTTTTATGTCCTTATCTTGAAGTATATGTGGATGTTAGAAAACCAGAAACAAACCTTGGAGGGGAATATATATGAGGAAGAGTAGTAGAACAGAAATGGGCAGTGCTGGTGACAGTTCAAGCAGGTAGTGTTGTGATGGGGCTTGGGAAAGGAAGAAGTTGGGGAAATAATTAACCCAAATTGCATGCATTAAGAAACTATTAAATAGGAACCATTGCAATATGAAAGTAAAAACTATAATTAGTGGTTATAGTGAATCCAGGTGATATGTAAGAGCAAAAGGATGAAGAAAAATGGGATGTAACAATTTAAGCAGGAAATGGGCCAGATAAGTGAGGGAAAGGAAGTATGACAGATAGAAGAGCCAAAACCAAGGGTGTATGAGGATGCATGATTAACCCCAATAGTTTGTAAGTCAATTGAATTCATAATGTAAGTGGAGGAATATGGACAGAGGTACTCCACAGAGTTAAACAATGCTGCTTCCAAAGTACACAAGTTAATCAAAAATCTCAGGCCCAAGCATAGGTTCCCTCCTTGTGAGTTATTAATCAGGGAGACCTCAGAGAATCTCAAATACACATAGGCTATTGCTAGCACTCTTGGTTGTCTACCATAACTAGGTAGTCAGAAACTATTTCTGAAGACATCACTTACTTTGGATAGAGAATACTGAAAAATCAAACTTGACTGACAAGGAATCGTTCCCTCTGCTGGAAATAGCTATTCAGGCTAGTTAGGAAAAAGGAAACTCAGCAATATTACCCAGCACAAGACTCTGCATAGCAAAATATAAATCTACAGGCAAGATGGGCCCATTGAAGTAATAGTGATTAATACTATGTATTGAATGTTGTCTTGATTAGAGATGAGGCCCACTCTATATAGGAAGGAGTCCATGCTGGTACTATTACATGGTCAAAAATCATGGCTAATGACGTCATTGGCCTAACAGGTGAACTTATTGATGTTGTTTTGCTAAATTTCTATATTATCGAACTCTCTTCTAGTTATTTCAGTCGTCGTTCATAGATTTGTGGCACTATCAACTTTGGGAAAAGAAACCTCCTGTTACAGTGAGTAATGATTAGTGCAGAAACCCACACAGTCCAAAATGTCAAGAGTAAAGCGTTATAAGTAGCAGCTATAGCTGAAACATCTATACCAACCCCTACCCATCTCAAGGATGAGGGAACACCTCAGGCAACAAGGCAGAAGAATGTGATAGCCAGAAGATGAAAGGGAAAGCTGTGTGATAATGTTTTTTGGCATGTTGCAGCTGTTTCACACATTAACTAATATTAAACATAGTTACCTACACATAACCAAGACAGTTAAAGTTTAACATGGAGTAGGAAAGGGCTCCTATGCTCCCTCAGGAGTTACTGGCAGTTGATGCTGGAACAAGATGGGGAGTCACTTTTCAAGGGGCCAGGCTAATAGTACGTTCCCAGTGCTATGATGGGAACCCCTCAGACATGGCACTGACAAACATCTTACTTCTGAATTCTATCTCTTCTGTGTTGAAAAGAAGTGAATTTCAGGGAATGTCAATAGTATTTTTGTACCTAAAGTAGACTTGATTTGCAAAGTAAGTTAACAGTGGAAACATAAAAGTATGGACATGACATACATTGACTTGATGAAGGCTTAGGTAGAGAAAATATTGCCAGAATAGGATGAGACTGAATTTAAAGTTCTAAGATGCCAGAGCAGAAATACTATTTCTTCCAGTTGGATAAAGAAAACTATTGAAGTTGGTTCTCAAAACCAGTGAGTAGATATCAAATGAAGGCTCTGGTTGAAAGAGACTAAAGGCTTGGAGAATATTTAGAAAGCTTTCCTGCTGACTGAAATTCAGCAGTGATACCCTGACATCAGAGAAAACAGAAAGAGTCAGAATCTCCCACTTGAAGGAAAGCAAAGAATAAACCTCATGTCCAGATGCTGGAAAGACAAAGTGTTAATGCCACTCATAAGTAAGCCTCCAGCTCATGCTGTAATTCATCTCTAGAAGACAAATTGTGGATTCTGCCTTAGAGAGTAAGATCCATAAGAGTTTGCCATGATAGGACCAGAATACTGATGTAGTTGGATACAAAACTGTCATTGTAAAATATTTGTTAATCACTTCTAGAAGTGTAGCAATTTTCATGATTTTTTATAATCTCATGTGAAGTTTTTCATTGTTTCTTAATGTTATGAATCTCATTTTCCCCATAATGAATAAATAATTCATTATAATTCCTAAATAATAAAAACTAAATAAATTTTCATGCATTTTGCACTTTTAATACATAATTGGTTGTTTTATCTATAAATGCTTAGGTTTTAGATTCTTTTAATAGGTATAACCTATTTACAATACCAGCAGAGATCCACATATAATTTTTAATTTTAAATGACCTTCAGAAATAGTGAATAGAGAAAGACAAGTTTGATTTTCCTTTCATTCTTAGAAATAAAACTTCATAGTTCACCCCAATTTCCAACATAATAAGTTAATATATTCCATATTACATCTACTGTAATATCATTTTGTGTGAACTTATTAATTTCTCCATTTGCTATTGTTTATATTTTTCTGGTGTTTTGATGGAGTTACACTCATGAAAACCTACCAGCCTCAGACTCTTGAGAATTGAGGTTAGAGATATAAACCACAAAGTTTGAAAGATTCAGATTAAAAAGAATATTAGTCTCAACAATATTAATTAACTAACTATAGTCAACTATATCTTTCATTTAGTAATGATGAATAAGATCCTGCTCATCTATTTCTTTTTAAGTATATGAATCTCCTAAATGTGCTCTGAGCTACAATTACTGACATGGTCACATGTAGCTTGTGGACAATCTAATCTTATCTTTAGTTCTGTGAGTTTCTTTGTGTTCTTGAGAGGTATAAACCAAAAATCACACACAAAGAGAGATGCCAGATGTAGAAGGTCACCTTGGGTAGAATACATTATGGACAAACATTTATCACAGCCTGGCAGCCTCTTTATTTTCCTAACCTGCTCATGTGGTGTGCACCTGTGGCATGCTGACTCCCCAGGTGGAGGCAGTTCTGGGGACTTCCAAGATTAAAGCTTCTGTTAGGCATGTATCTTTCACATAAGCCTTTGTAGGTTTTGTTCTTACTATTATAGTCTGGATACCAAACTCCATTCCTTCTGCTATTGTCTCATTTCTCTAAAACAAACAAACAAACAAAAAAACCAAACCAAACAATAAAAATACTCTACTTCTGATTTCTGCAGGGAAGATGAAACAAAACAACTTGAATATTCTTTTTTCCCCCATGGGATCAGTGTAAAAATAATATTAGCGTTCTTTCTTTGACCATCAGTATTTTTATACAGCACCATGAAACACATTGTTAAATATTGATATACTTTCAGAGAAAACCAGGCCTTAAAATTTATCCAAAGAGTGAATCTATGGTTTATTGGGGTACAAATATTTTGGGGCATTTCTAAGAAACATAATAAAATTTAGAATTTTCATATAAAGCTTTATGAAATTGTTTTTAACATACTAATTAATTCATTCCTGGTTCTGCTAATATATTCACACAGTTTTCCATGACCTCTGCTACTAAATGAGTCTAGATAGAGCTACTCAGTCTACAAATACTTCCTGTCTTTAAAAATCCATAGTCAAAAATATTGGTGCTGAAAATGGACATGATCAGCCTCTCCTGGAAATCTCTACAGGGCAGACGGTTGGAACTGATTGCCAGCACTTATGAACTAGTCATTCTGGCACAAGGTCTGGAATTTGCATTTCATATGATGTTCATGCTATCAGAGAACCACTGTGTGGGCAACTGTGTAGCCTAAGGTAATTGACATTTGAGCAAGCTGCAAAATGAAAGCAAATGTTACGATAAGGCAACAAAGAGGGAACATTGATGAACATAAGATGCTACAAGAAATCAGGCTTGTTTCAGAAGACATGGGAAATAGGAGCCACTGTGGAGTGCTGTCTTATTCTCTGAGGGGGATAAAAGTGAGTGTACATAGCTTTAGGGTATTATTGGGGTCATTGTTTGCTTTCAGGCTTCGGGGGAATAATGCAGTTAGTTCACTGGCCTGCCTGCCTGTCATCCACCCCACACACCACTAGGGTTCAGAAAAATGTGAAGCCACTATGGAATCTTGTTAGGTACCTCCATAGCCAGTCCTCCTAATCCCACTTGATCTATCAGCCAAGTCCCCCATCCACTTTGATGACTTAGAATCTCCTGGAGTTAAACCTGGATTTATTTGCAGATGATTTTATTTAGTGCATAAAAGATTCTAAACACTTTACCAGGAAACTGATACAACTGATAAATTCAGAAAAGTAGCAGGATATAAAGTGAACACACGAAAATAGCCTTCAAATGACACAAATGACATCCACACTGAGAAAGAAATCAAGAAAGCAATACCATTTTTAGTGTCGCTAAATCACAAAATAAATCTAAGGAAGTAGAAGACATGTGAAACAAAATGTTTTAGACACTGAAGAAAAAACAATAGAAGAAACATCAAAGAATGGAAAGATCTTCCCTGTTCATAAACTTGTAGGCTTCAGTTTGCAAAAACGGCCATCCTACCCATCTGAAATCCACAGAGTAAAATATATCAACATAAAATTCCAATACAAATCTACACAGAAGTTAAAAACATAATTTGTCATACAGAAAGTTCATATGGAAACAAACAAAAGCAAACCCAGGATAGATGTGCTATCTAGTTTAGATATCACTTTGACATAGGATGGAATCATTTGGGAAGATAAAACATCAATTGAGAAAATGCTCCTATTTAATTTGTCTGTGGACCAGCCTGCAGTGCATTTTCTTGATTCATGACTAATGTGGAAGGGTCCAGCTCATTGTGGTGGTGCTACTTCTGGGCTGGTGATCCTGAATGGTATAAGAAATCAGGCAGAGAAAGCCATAAGGAGCAAGCCAGTATGCAATGTTCCTTCTTGACCTCTAAAGTTACCTTTAGGTTTCTGCCTAAAGAATTTCTGTCTTGACATCCTCTGATGAAGGACTGTGATATGGCACTGTAAGCAAAATAAATCCTTTCCTCTCCAAATTGTTTTTAACCACTGTGATTATAATAGCAACAGAAATCCTAAGTAACACAATAGGTAAATCTAACCTGTAATATAATGGAACTGGCAGGGATATCACCATTCTCGACCCTATGCATACTTTGGAGCTATAACAATGAAAATGGTATGCTATTTGCATAAAAACAGACATATCTTTAAATGACACAATTAACGACCTTGATATAAGTCTACAAATCTATGGAAACCTGACTTTGTTAAATAAAAATACACAATGAAGAAAATAAAGCATCTTCAACAATCTTGATAGCTACCTATAGAGTAATAAACCTTTTTTAGTATCTCTAACCCTGCACGAAACTCAACTCCAAATGGATCCTGGACATGAATATAAGACCTGATAACCCAAATCTTATTGAAGAAACAACATCATATACCAATCTTGGACATATGCCCAGAGAACTCCACATTTTACTACAGAAATCACTGCTTACCTGTATTCTATCCACAATAGCCAGAACATAGAATTAATCAAGATTTCCATGGGTTGGTGAGTGTATTGATGTACCAGGGCACAATCAAGAATCACTTAAGAGACAAACCTCTGGGCAAATTTGTGAGTGAGTTTCTCGACTAATTTAATTGAAATGAGAAGACCCACCCACACTGGGGCAGTGCCACTTCCTGCACTGAGGTTTCAGACCAAATAAAATGAAGACAGGGAACTAAGCATCAGCATTCAACCGCAGCTTCCTGACTGAGGATAAGATCCTTCAGCCATGACTTCCCACCATTGTGGACTGTACTCGTGAACTGTGAGCCAAAAACAAAACAAAAGAAATCAAAACAAAACAACAAAAACCCAAATCCACCTTTATTTCCCTTCAAGAGAAAAGAAACTTAAAAAAAAAAAAAAACTGAAAGAAAATGTGGCAGTTATGCAATGTGATATTATTCAGCAGCTAAGAAAAATTAAGCTATAAAATTTTCAGGTAACAGGAAACAGTCATCCTTACTGAGGCAATGGAGACCCAGGAAGATAAAGATGGTTTATTTTCCCTTCCATGTTGATGTTAGTTTTTGAGTTTTAGATATATATGATTCATTGGGAATACCTATCAAGTTTAGGTAAAGACCAAGAAGAAGAAGGACATCATTGTAGGAAAGGGAAGTAGGATATAGATGGGGGCAGCAGAAATGAAACAGGACACAGTTAATGGGTTGGAGAAAAGAGAGTAGTGAAGGGTAGAGAATGTGGGGAAGAAGACCCATGAATAAACATCATTTAAAAAGATGTAGAAATCTACTACTGTAGAAGGTTTTAAAAATATATACATATTTTAAAAGTGTTTAAATAGAGTTAATTTATAGTGGGAAAAATACCCCAGCTAGACATTATATACTACCAAACAAAACAACCACTACCAGATTTAGTTACCTCCTTTTGATGTCACATAGATCCTTCCTCCAATATATAAAAGCTATTGACAATGCTATTGGTTATTCTTCACAAACTCACAGTAAGACCATAATTTTGAAGACAGCATACACTTGAGTCACAAAACACAGGGAACTGTAGCTGATACCCAGCTAGAACACTCATCTCCTAGTATTCATGGTTCTAAAAGGTACTATGCATGTATCCAGAGGCAGAAAGTGATGATCAATCTCATTCATCTGAGGAGCCTTTAGTTACGAAATAAACTGCCTGGAAGGATATGCCCACTGCTGCAGTAGTGACACACATTTTATGGAGGAAATTAAACCTTTTTTGTTTGCTTTTTGTTTTAACATTTTAATTTTGTCTTTTTCTCTGTCTGATTAGGGCAGTCTGATGACCAATCTTCTATTTGAGGAATGTCACATAGTCCTTGACAAACTACAAATTCAATTTCCTCTTTCCTGATAAGAACTCACTCAACAAGTGAAGAGGAAAATTACACCAGATGCCTCCCCTCTTGGTAAAGAAAGGCTTAGGCACCCCTCCTCTACAGAAAGCAGAGGCTAATTAACATTCCTTAGAAGGACCTGTGGCTGGGGAGGGGGCCCAGAGACCATGGACAATGGACCATTGGCCACACACAGACAGGGTTGGTACTTGCTGCCTCATTCCCTGAGGACCAATCAGTTTAAAAGGTCTCTGTTCTGCCAATCACATTGTGCCTAATGGCCACTATCCCTAGAGACTGTATAAATGTTTGCTGAATGGGCATTGGGGTGTGTGTGGGGGTGTTCACCTCTCCTTTTGGGATGCAGGATGGCACCAGCATACTGGAACATCAAAAATTTCTCTTGCATTTTGCAGTGATCTCACGAGGTTCACTCAGGGGTTCTCTGGTGAACTAAGGCTCTGCTCACTAGAGTCTTACACAAGTACTGGGGATTTCTGGAATCCCTTCCCATTTCCCATGCAAATGAGGCATTCACAGTACTTTAAACTCCAGCCAATGATTTCTTTATTAGAAAGCTTTTGATTGTTTTTTAAATCTTGTCACCCTAACAAAAAAAAAAAACCATAAAGCTTTTTTTAAAAAAAACCCCCTTTTTCCCCATTTTTTGGGGGAAAATTTGTCAGTTTCTAAAAAAAGTCACAAAGAAAGATATCCTGACTTTAAAAAAAATTTTTTGATAAAGTTTAAGTTTGTCTACCTAAAAACCAAAAAAAAAATAGTTATTAAAAAAAAAAGGGTTTATATTAAAACTGATAATATTTTTTTTGGTTTTTTTAAAAACCCCCCGTTTTTTAACATGTTCAAAAAATATTTGGGGATACCAAAAAACAATGAGCCCCCATTTTTTTAAACCCCAAAAAAGAGGGGGCCCCCCTTCTAGTTTTTTTTTTTAAAAAATATTTCACCCACTTTTTGTCGACATGTGTTTTTGGGGGCCCCCCCCGGGGAAAAATATTTTTTCTCATAGTGGAAACCTTGTCATGGGAAAGTTGAGTCTTTTTCCCCTCTGTTTTTAAATTTTTTGGGAAGCTGCGGTTTAAGATGTATTAGAACATATTCTTTTAAACCTTAGTTTTTTTTAACCAAAAAACAGTTAATAAAAAACCAGAAAAAATTTTTTAAAAAATTAGATCACATTTTTTATTACCAACCAAAGTTAAAAAGGGAAAAAAAATTTTTACCATGGTCTGTAATAAATTTCGTTTTTGGGGTTAAAAAATTTTTTGGGGAGTAAATTGGGGGAGAAAAATCTACATTATTTTTGGGGGGGAAATTTTTAAACCCAGGAAATAGTTTTTGCTAGCAAGGAATCTTTTTCAAAGACCTGGGGGTCTAGGTGATCTGGCTAAAACCCAAAAATGTCCTGTATTCAGTAAAAATTGGGGTTGGGGAATTTTAAAAGCCCCCCGTTTTTTTAAACATTTTTAATTTCAAAAAATTTAAAAAAAATTTGTTATTTTTTTAAAAGGGGAAAGGCAGCCATGTTTAAAAGTGACATCAAATTTAAAGGGAAAAAAAATTTTTTAAAAAAATTTTAAAAAAAAATTTAAAAACAAATAAAGTCAGGGGGGGAATATCCCCGACACGGGGGAGAAAACACATAAAAGGGAGAGTCTACTTAAGAGAAAGGAGAGAGAAAGACAGAGAAAAAAGAGAGCAGATGATAGGGTAAAAAGGGGGTGAAGCAGAAAGCCCCAAAAAAAAAAAAAGGGGAAACCCAAATTTTTAGAATATTAGCCAAATTGTACCCCCAAAAATTGGTTGAGACAAAGCCCCCAAAAAAAAATATGGATTGGGGCAGTCTTTTTGGAAGTTTTGATTGTAGGGGGTTTAAGCTTGGGGGCCCCCTGGGCCTGGGATACCTAGAACAAAAAAGGGGAAAAAATGGGGGTTTTTAAACCCAAGCCTTGCATTTGACAGGGGGGGTTACAACTTTTCACCTTTTAAAAATTTTTGGGGGGAAAAAAAAAATGACATTTACACATGAATATTTTTTTTTTTTAAAATTTTTCCCCCATTTTTTTTTCAACCCAAAAAATTTCCCTGTCTTCTTCACTTTTCCCTGCCAACATTTTTTTGTGTCAGAACCCCCAAAAAATATAAAGCGCCCTTTTTTTACCCCCAATTTTTAGGAATGAAGGCCACCCCCTATGGCAATAATTTTTTGCATAGAGAAAATAGTAAATAAAAAAAAAAACTGAAAAAATTTTTTTGTAAAAGTGGCAAAAAAAAAAAAGGGAAAAAAAGGGGAAACAAATTTTTTAAAAAAAATTTCCCCAAAAAAAAATTAAAAAATCCAAAAAAGGGGGGGAAAAAAAATTTTTAAAAACCTGTTTTTTTTTAAAAAAAATTTTTTAAAAATTTTAAAATTGTTTTATTTTTTTCTAATTATGCAAGAAATTAGCCCCACAGTACATAACTTGCATTCTTTAAATTTGGGAAAAAAAGGGGAAAATGCATAAAATTACTCGGGGGCCCGGGGGCCCCCTTTAAAAAATATCATTTATTTAAAAAAAAGTTTAAAAAATTTTTTGCCCTTTTTAATGACTTTTTAAATTTCAAAAACATTTTTTTATAACAAAAAACAAAAAACATAATGCATGTGTGCACTTTACCCCCCAATTTAAGTAAATAAAGAAAAATATTTTCCCCCCCTCCTTTTAGGGGGGGGAACCCCAAAATTTTAAAAAACAGGGGAAAAAGAAGACAAAGGTGGAGCAAGACTGAAAGAAACCCCCCCCCCTTTTGGGGATCCTTTTAAAAATGCAGCCCCCAAAAACCCCAGACAAATTGTAAATTCCAAAAACTGTTGGGGGGGAAAAAAAGGGGATATGGGCTGTCTCTTGAAGCCCCCAGAGCCTAAAAAATACAGTTTTTGGGATGTTTCCCCCCCAAAACCCAAATTGGACGAACATAGGTCCCAAAGGGAAAATTAAAAAAAGGAAAAAAGGGGGAATAAAGGGGTTTGCAACACCGGGGGAAGAACAACAATTTCAACCAGCAGCCCCCCCAAAAGGCTCCCGGGGGAAAAAAACCAAAAAACCAAAGATTTTTTGGGGAATGCCCCCCCACCCCCAAAAGCTGCATATGTGCAGAAGATTTTTTTGTCGGGCCTTTGGGGAAAAAAGGGGGCCCCTTGGCCCTAAAAAAGGTTGATCCCCCCAGGTAGGGAATCCCTTTTTGGGGGGGGAGGGGGGGGGGGTTGGGTTTTTGGGGGAAACCCTCAAAAAAACGGGGGAAAGGGGTAAAGGGGGGGGGGTTTTTTCCGGGGGGGAAAACCCCAAAAAGGGGGGGAAAAATTTTTTTAAAAATTTGTAATTAAAAAAAATATAAAAAAAAGCAAAAGAAAGGGTGAAAGAGAAAAGAGAAGGGGGGAAAAAGAAACAAATAGTTTTTGTTTTTCCCCAAAAAGGGAAAAAAAAAATGAAAAAAGGGGTTTTAGTTCGAACCATAACCCAGAGACTATATTTTTTAAAAAAAATTTTTTTTTTAACCCAAAATTTTAAAAAAATTTTAATGTACCAAAAATCCATTTTTAAAATTTTCCTTGTATCAAAAACTATTGTAAAAAATTAAAATTTTTTGTTTAAAAAAAGTGGAAGCCAAAGTTTTTCCCCTTTTTGGGCTTTTCAGCGTAGTTTTTAAAAAAATTTAAAAAAGAAGTTATGGGGGGGGGAAAGAAAAATTTTTCCCGTCCTACCCTGTAAAAAAAATTGCCCCCAGAGGTTTTTTTTGCGGTTTTAAACCCCCAATTTTTTCCTAGATCTTGGGGTTTTGGGCCCTGCTTGGTTAATTTTTTTCTGCTTTAAAACCCCCTTTCCTGAGTAAAATTTTTTCCAACGGGATTTGCTTTAATTCTGAAAAAAACTGCCCCTTTTTGACCTCAAAAAAAAACCTCTAAAAATTTTGGGGTTTTTTATCCTCCCCCCCTTAAAAATTTTTGGGGCCCTTTTTTGGTGTCAAAAACAAAAATTTGGGGTCGGCAAAAAAAAAACTCTCTCTCTTTTTTCCCCCCCTTTTCCACCTTTTTCCCAAAAAGCCCCCTGGGGGTTTTTTTGTGTTTTTTTACGTTTCTCTTAACCCTTTTCTTGGAAATGTTTGCCCTTTTAAAAGGGGGTTAGGTGATCCAAATCATAAAATTTTTTCTTTTCAGATTTTTTTCGGGGATTCTTTTTTTTTTTCCCCCCCCCAAAAATTAGATTTCACCTCAAAAGGCCCCTTTTTTCCCCTTCTACCCCCAACCCCTTTAAAATTTTTTGTTGGGTTTTTAAAAAGGTTTTGGGGTAATAAGGGTATGTCTGTTTCCAACCAGATCATACTATAATCCGGATGTGTATTTTTTCCCAGCCGAATTATGACCAAAGGTCTTGGGGTGTATGTCCTTTGCCAAAGGCAGTTTTTTGGTTTTAAAAATTCTGCCAAAATATTTTTTTTAAAACTAGTACATTTTTTTAAATTTTCCCAATTTTTTCACTTATGAAAAAAGCCCATTAGGGGGAAAAAACCCCCTTTTATTTTGTTTTTGTGCATTCTTTTTTTGGGGGGAAAAAAAAATTCTAATAGGCTTTTTTTAACATTTATTTAAAGGTGCATAAAAAATTTTAAAACCAAGAACCCAAAAAAATTTTTTGATACTAAAGAAAAAAATTTTGTTTTTCTCCCCACCCTTTTTGGTTTAAAAAATTAAAAAGGGGATTAGACTTTCTTAATTTCATTTTTTTTTTAAACCCCCCCTTTTTTAATTTTTAAAATAATTTTAAAGGCTATTTTTTTTTGTCAAATTTATATATGTTATTTTTCCCCTCTTTTTTGGCCCTTACAAATCATTTCTACCCCTTACCCCCCCAAAAAGAACACACTTGTACAAAAAAGATGCACACACACAAAAAACACACTTACAAAAAAATGCAAAAAAATACACACCACACACACAAACAATAACACCCCCCAAAACACACACACCAAAACCCCCCCAGGGGGGGAAAAATTTTTTTATTGTTGTTGTGGCCAAATACATCGTAGGGGGGAACCTTTTTTTTAAAAAAAAATGTTTGTTAAGTAGTGACCCCCCGTTTGAAAAACTGTTTTTTTTTTTTTTTTTTTTTTGGGTAGAAATTTGGGGCCCCAATTTTAGCATTTTTTTAAAGGGGGATGAAACTGAAAAAATTCTTACCTCCTTTGGGGGGACTCCCCAATTTTTCGGTCTCTTACAGCCCGGGCTTGATGCCCCCATATTTGTTTTCACTTTTTTTTCCCCCTTTTTAAAAATTTTAAAAAAATTCTATCTCCTTGGATGAAAATCATCACCTCGGGCCCTTCAAATTTTTTTTTTTCCTTTTTAAAAAATTTCCCAACCCCCTTGGGCCTTCATGGAAAATGTTTGATAGGGAAATCAAATTCAGAAATTTTTTTTTCCCCAAATCTCTTTTTTTTCTGTAAATTGTCAATTTATTTGTCTCTGTGTCAAGCCCCCCCCGGGGGGGGGGGGGGGCCCAAGAAGCATATTTTTTCTGAAAGGGGTTTAGTAAACCCCCTTTTGGATCTATTCATACACCCCCCACCAAAAGTTTTTTTTTAAATTTTCCATGATTTTATTTATCAATTTTAAACTGATTTAAAAACCCCTTTAGTTTTTAAAAAAAATTTGGGGTGTCTGTTTTTTTTAAAAAAATTTAAAAAAAAAAAGGTAGATTTTATAATTAATAAAAAATTTTTTTAAATTTAAGGGGGCCCCAGAGTGTTTTGTTTTTTTTTGTAATTTTTTTCTAATTTTTAAAAAAAGCATTTGGGGCCTAGGGGAAAACAAAACTTTAAAAATTTTTCTTTTCCCCTGTCGGGCCCCCAAAACCGGGGGGCAAGCCAAAAAAAAAAAATTGATTTTCCCCTAAGCTGCCCAAAACCTTTGGTTTAAAAAAAAATAAAAAAATTTTTGCTCTCTTTAGGCAAGACCCAAGAAAAAATCATTTTAGGAATGTTTTCCTGTGTCAGTATGCTTTTCCTGTTATTTTTTAAATTTAAAAAAATAAATTGGTTTATTACCCCACCTGTTTGAGCGAATTCGCAGAAAAAAAGAAGAAAAAATTGTCAAAGTGATGTTTTTATAAAAAAAAATTTTTTAAAATTTTTAATGGGGCCCCCCTTTTTAAAAATTCCTAAATTTATAGAAATTTTTAAAAATTTTTTTTAAAAACACGGGGTAAATTAAAAAATTTTCAAAAAATTCAACTGCATAAAAACTCTTTCAGTTTTTAAGTTTCGGGGGGTTTTAATTGTTTCTGTTTTTTTAAAAGGGGGGCATTCAAACTACTAAAATTTTTCCAAGAAGTTTTAAAACCTTTTACCAAAGGTCAAAAAAAGGGAACAAAAAATTTTTTTTAATAGGTGCTAGACAGAAAAAAAAAATTTTTGGGGGGTTTTAAAATCATAAAAAACCCAAAAATTTTAAAATTTCCCCTTGGTTTTTTAAAAACTTTTTCAAAAACCTGCAGAAATGGTGACAGGAAATTTTGGATTTTTACCAGAAAAATATTCCTTTTGTTTTTTAAAAAATTCTCTTTTTTAAAAATTAAAATTTGGGGGTTTTTGTTTTTGAATTTATGTGAAAATTTGTGATGTTTTTTTAAAACCATGGCATAAATGTATTTTAAAAGATGTATAAGTGCTAACCCCCCAAAAGAAAAGGGGTTTTTCCAAAATTTACCCCCCCTTTTTTAAAAAAGAGAATTGGGGGAAATTTTTTTCAATTAGAAATAAACACTTTTCATTTTTTAAAATTTCTCCCCTCCCCCCCCTCCCCCCTTTTTTTTTTTTAAAAAAATTTTTTCAACTAGCTGAAAAAATTTTTTAAAAGCCCCTTTTTTCTCAGAGATAGAACAAAGGCTTTTTTACTTAATGTCTCTGTTTTAGAAGGTTTTCTAAATGCCAGAGACGTTTTTTCCCCTGGTCTAAAAAGGGAAAAAAAAAGGGGCAGGTCCCCCCCCGTAAAAAGTAAAAAGAAAAAAGATCAGTAAACATTTTTTATTATAAAAAAACCCAAATATCTCAAAAAAAAAAAATTTTAAAATTTCCCCATACCCTTTTTGACAATGAAAAAACCCTGCTGCTTTCCCTTCCCCTCCCTGCCTCAAGGGAACCCAAACCGAAAGAAGCCCCCCCGGGGGGGGGCCTTTTGGGGAATTTTTTCAATGTAATTTTTTTTCAAAAAAATTTAAAACCCCCCTTTGCAAAAAATTCCCCTGTATCCCCATAGCATAACTGAAAAAATTTTAAAAAAAAGAATAAAAAAACCCCTTAAAAAAAACCAAAATTTTTTTCCCCTTTTTTTATTTTTATCTTACATACTTTTTTTCTCTTTAAAAAATTTTAAAAAATTTTAATTGTGATACCCCCCATGAAATCTTGAACCCCTACAGCGGGGGTAGCCTATCAGGATCGGGGGGGGAAAAAAAACCCCCTTTTGATGCATGGATGCATAAAAAGGGGGGATTGGGGGAAAACCCAAAATGCTATCTAAAACCCAAAATATTTTTAAAATTGGGGTTTTTTTGGGGAAAAAAGGTCATTTTTTTTAAAAAGGGGTTAGATTCAAGTTTGTTGTCCCGCTCCCCCCCAAAAAACCCCCTTTTACAGGGGCAACATTTTTTGAACAAGAAATTTTTAAATCCCAGAAAAAAATTTTTGGGGGGTTTTTAAAGGGGGGGGAGGATTTTTGTAAAACAAGAGATTTATTCAAATGAATTTTTAAAAATTAAAAATTTAAAAATTTTTTAAATTAAAATTTTAAATTTTAAATTTTTGGGGGAAATTTTTAGTTTTGTTTCCTTAATGTTTCAAGTCTTTTCCCCCTTTTTTTTCTGAAAAGAATTTATGTCAGAAAATTTTTTAAAAAAAAGTTTTCAAAAAAAATTTTTTCATAAAACACCCAAAAAAAAAATTTACATACATATTTAAATTTTTTAAAAAATTAAAAATCAAGAAAAGTCATGAAAGGGTTTTTTTCCCTTTTCCAATTTTTTTTTAAAAAAAAAAGGGTTTTTTCCGTTGAAATGCTGGGGACATTGATGTGAACCCTTTTTCCCCAATACTAAATCCATAAATATTTGTGAAATTTTTTTTCCCCACACTTGAGAAGCTGTTTTTTGGGGGCATTTAAAATTTTAAAACCCATTTTTTTAAATTTTTCCACTTTTAACAACTTGAAGGTGTGCTTGTTTTTAAAAGGGGGTTTTCCCATTTCATTTATACGATTTGGGGACAATTCCCACCCCTTTTTCTGAAAAACTATCTCTACCTCCTTCCCACAGGTTTCATATCCCATAGGTCTTCCTTTTTTCCCAAAAATTTTCCTCCCCCCCCTTTTTTTTCCCCTGTTCCCTTCCCCGGGAGAATAGAAGGATTGTGCAGATGGCTGCCCAGATGGCAAAGAAATTTTTCACCTGCTTCTGAAATTTCCCCCTTTAAAACTGTCAGCACACCGGGTAAAATTTTTTTCTTCTCCAAAAAAAACCCCTTTTTTAAAAAAGGGGGTTTTTTAAAAACCCAAACCCCTTTTTTCACCCCAAAAAAACCCCCCAAAACGGGGGTTTCCCTGCATGGAATGCAGCCAAAGTTTTTTGCAAAAGGAATGAAATTTTTGCATATTCTTTGAAAACTTTTTTTTTTTAAAAACTGAAGGACTTTTCCCAAAACTTTAAAGGGGAAATTTCAAAATTTTTTTAAAATTTTTAACTTTTTTTTTTTAAGGGGTTTAAAATTTTTAATCCCCCCAAAAGTTAAAAGCTTTTTAAAGTAAAATAATCAAAAAAAGGGAAATGCCAAAAAAAATTTTTAATAGGCTCTAGAAAAATTAATACGCACATTTTTTAAAAAACCTGGGGGAAAAAAGGGGAAAAGCCCCCGGGAAAAAATTTTTTTTCCAAAAAGGGGAGTGTAAATTTGAAAGAATAAAAAATTTATTGGCAAAAAAACCCTTAACCTAATGATATAAAATTTTTTTTTTTCAGGATTTTTTTGAAAGTCTTAAAAAAACCCCAAACCCCTGTTGGACTTTTGCTGTTAGCCTAGGCACAGCAATGATACTTAAATTTTTTTTTGAAAAAAATACCCCAAAAGGCTTGAGTTTTTAAATTTTTTAGACGACAATGTGCATTTTAAAAATTTAAAATTTTTTGTAAAAAAACCCAAAAAGCCTATCGTTTTTAAAAAAATTTGCATCTCAAAGATAAAGGGCCTTAAGATTTCTAGAGTCTTCAAAAAAACAAAAGTAGAAAGCATATTAAAAGGATTTTGAAAGTTTAAAAAAAAATGAATGTCTTTTTTTCCAGGTCTAAAAAAAATAGGTGAAAAATAAAAAATTTTTTTCATTCCTATGAAAATTTTACCTGTGAAAGTGTGCCCCCAAAAAAATAAAAATGGCACAAAAGAACACCCTTTGGGGGTTTTTCCCCCTTTTAACTTTCCAACCCCCAAGAAAAGTTTTTTTTCCCCTGTTTCCCCCCCAGGTTTTTTCCCCCCCTTGGCTCCCGGTTCCTTTGGATTCTTTAGACCCCCCCTCTAAAAATTTCTTTTGGGGCACAAAAGGGGGTTTAAAAAATTTTTGAACTACAAATTTTTGCTTTAGTTGGGGGGCTTCAACTCAGGTCTCATTTTTAATATAAAAAAAAATTTCCCCTCAGTCACTGAGACCCCTCTCCAGTCTTTTCCCTTTTATTTTTTTGGTTTTTCAAAATTCATTCAATGTTAAATTTTAGATCTTTTGATTTTTTAATTTTGAAAAATTATACACAATAGAATTTTATTCGGTTAAAAAGGGAAAAAGGGTATTGGGCATTTGCAAAAGCTGATAAATCAAAATCATCATGTTTAAACAAAATAAACCCGAATTTTTGGGAAAGGGAAAAGGGTTTTTTTTACAATTTTGGGCTTTTATTTAAATGTAGATAGTTTCGTTTTTTATTTTGAAATTTTATTGCTTTTTTAAAATACCCAAAGTGAAATTTTGGAGAGACTAAAAATTATAGAAAATTTAAAAGGGGTGCAAAATTGGGGGGGTTTTAATCCCCAAAAAAAGAGTGGGGGGGATTTTGGAAAAAAAAGGGGGGGTTTTAAAAGGGGGGGGGGGATCTGGGTTGGGGGGGGGGGGGCCCAAAAAAAAATTTTTTAAGGGGAAAAAGGGGGGGGTTTAAAAAATTTTTATTTCAAATTTCTTTTTTTAAACAAAATACCAATTTACCCTTTTTTGGGGAGGGGATTTTTTTTAAAAATTAACAAAAAAAAATTAAATAAAAACAAAAAAAAAAAAAACCTCTTAAAAAAAAAAAAAAGGGGGGGGGGGTTTCCCAATTTAAAAACCCCCAAAAAAAAAAATAAAAAATTCCTTGGGGGGAATTAAAAAGGGGGGGGGGGAAAATGACTTTTCAAAGGGGGGGGCTGGGGGGGGGACAAAAAATAAACAAAAAAATTTTAAAAAGGGGGGGGGGGGGCAAAAAAAAAAAAAAAAGGGGGATTAAACCAATAAATAAATTTTGGGGGGGGGCTTAAAATTAAAAAAAATTAAAAAATTTGGGGGGGGGGAAACCTAAAAAGGGGGGAAGGGGGGGGCAGGGGGGGGAAATAAAAAAGGGGGGGGGGATAAAGGGGGGGGGGGGGGGTTTTTTAAAAAAAAAAAAAAAAAGGGGGGGAAAAAATTTTAAGGGGGGGGGGGGGGGGCAAAATATTTTTAAGGGGGCAAAACTTAAAACCCAAAAAAAAAAAAACCTTTTTAAATCAAAGGGGGGGGGGAAAAAATATAAAAAAAAAAAACAAAAAAAAAAATGGGGGGTTAATGGGGGGGGGGGGGGGGGAGGGGGGGAAAACAAAAAAAAAAAAAAAAAAAAAGGGGGGGTTGGGGTTAAAAAAAGGGGGGGGGGGGGAAATGGGGGGTTTTTTTAAAACCCAATTTGCAAAAATTTTGAGGGTTTTACAAACCTTTTTTTAAAACTTCCTTAAGGAAAAAAAAAAACCCATGAATTGCCCCAAACCCTTTTTTTTTCTATTTGGTTTTGGAAAAAAAGGGCCTTTTTTTTAAGGAAACAAAAAAATTTTCCCTTCAGGGAAAAATTTTTTTAACCAAATTTTTCAAGGAACTATCCTTTTGGGCTTTATTTTAGTCCATTTGTTTTTCCCCTTCCAAATTTTTTTCTTTTTCCCCCCAAAACCTTTTTGTTCTGGCCCGCAGTGCTGGGACACTTCTTAAAATAACTGGTTTGGGGTTTTGTCTTTCTTACAAAAGCTGGTTGGAACAAGTTTTTGAATTTCGGGCCTGTGGTTTATTTAAAAAGTGCAAAACAGCTGCCATCCAAAACTGAATATTAAAAAAGCTTGGGGTGTTGACCAAAGAGCCATGGGGTTTTGATAGAATCATATCTGAAGTTCTACCCCCAATTTTTTCAAAAGAAATGGGAAAATCAGAAATTTTTTTTTTAATATCAGACTTGGGTAAAATTTTCTTTTTCCACCTTTCTAATATTAGGATATTTTCCTGTTAGCAAGGGCATTTTATTGAATCATTTTGGGAAGAAATTTGGCTTTCTTTTTTCTTTCAATGATGAAGGGTTTAAAAATTGACTGTCGGATTATATAATAAAATTTCCCAATTTAAATAGAACGCAAGTTTCTTTTAAAGTCTTCGAAAAGTAATTTGGGAGGAAAAACTTAAGCATTTCAATCATCACATTAGTAGAAATGGTCATTCTTGCTCAAAAATTTTTTCCCAAATATATCCTTAAAAAATTTGTTTTTTTAAAGAAATTTAAAAGAATTAAGAGACCCAAATTTTTTGACCATTAGTTTTTTTTTATAACAGGGTGATGAAAAATGAAACAACTAAGGGCACAAACTTTCAATTCAAAAAAGATTCTAAGTTGTAATAAATTTTACTTTCTTTTTAAAAAATACTTCATGGAAAAGGGTCAAGAAAAAAAATTCCCTATTTTAAAAAAGGATCCCAAAAAATTTTTAATGCTATTTCCCGGGAAAATGAGCAATAATTTCCTTTTGGATTTCCCCCATACGTATTTATATTCATAAACTTATTTTTCAATTCAACCCAAACCTTTTTTACAAAAAATCACTAAGAAGTAACCCAAAAGAAAGTCACAAGGGAAAGGGAAGGGCAGAGGGGAAATCAATGGAAAGAACAAAAAATTTGGGTGCTGATAATGGTTTTAAAACATTTAGGGTTTTTCCTTTTCTTTTAGTCCCCTTTCATGTTTTTGGGAAAATGAAGTTTAAAAAAAATTCAGAATATAGAGGGTTTTTAAAAATATCAGGAAATTATACAATTTTTTAAAAAAATTTCATACTTTATGCCTTTTGTTAATTTTCAGCCGTTTTTAGTTTTTTTTTTCTTTTCTCTCAATTTTTATTTATTTAAATTTTTGAAAATTGAGGACTCTTGCAGAATCTTGTTTAAAAAAAAAACATAGAACCAAAGATTATTTTCTGTTTATCTTGTTTATAGTTAGCTCCCAAAATTTTTTGGTAGCAGGTAGATGTGTGCCCTATTTTTTGCAAAATTTTTGGTTTTAAAAAATTTATTTAAAATTTTCTTTGTATTTGAAATAAAATTTTTAAAAAAATTTAAAAAAAATTAAATTTTTCTTAAACCCCAATTCCATAAATAATTTAAAATTTAATGAAGGGTTTTAAATTAAATGATATTAAATATTGGGAGAAGTAAAAACAAGGGGAACGGCTAATAGTTTATACTGTCCTATATAGTTAGCACCATAAGAAATTTTCTTAAATGTTTGCTTTTAATAAAAACCCGACCCTTTAAAAAATATTTAAAAAATAAATTTAAAGTTGAAAAACATATTTTCCTTTCCCAAATTTTTTTTAATTTTTTTCTTTAAAAACTATGTTTATAAACTTTTTATTTTGACCCCCAATCCCTCCCCCCAGTTTTCACTTAATTTAAGTACCCCCCTTTTTTCCTTTCCCCCCCTTCTCCTCGAGAAGTGGGAGTTTTTCCTTGTGTACACCTTTCCCCCGAGAATTTAGTCCCACCGATGAACATCCCTCTCCCCCTGAGGCCCAACAAGACCAGCCCCGGGAGTGGAAGGGGAATATTTGGGAGAAACAAAGTCAGAAAGGGAGCCCCCGCTTTTGCCTGGTAGGGGCACTTTACATGAAGAGCAAGCTGCACGTTTTCTACAAATGTGTAGGGGGCCTAGGTCCACCCCCCCAAAACTAATTTTCCCGGGAGTTTCCCAAACTTTAAAACCCCATGAATCCCGGGTTTGTTGCAATATAGATTTAAAAACCTAAAAGAAACCCCCTCTTTTCAGCCAGCCAGGGCCCCCCGTGGAGGAAAAAGGACAAAAACCAAAAAACAAAACTTTTGACCCAAATTTGTTTTGGTCGAAAAAAAAGCAGGGGAAAAAAAAAGAGCAAAAACCAACCTTTAGAAATATCCCTTTGGGGAAAAAATCAATTTCTGAACAAATTTTTGAAACTCCATTTTGCCAAAAGGGCAGAAGCCCAGCATACCGTCCCCTGAGAGGCTCTACCCAAAATCTGACTGAAACCGATACAATAGACACGTCCCAAACATTGGTCAGGTTTACGGGGCCCTTTGGGAAAGTTGGGGGAAGGATTAAAAGGGCCCTTTAAGGGGGTCAAAAACCCCCCAGGAAGACCCAAAAATGAAAAAAAACCGGCCCTTGGGGGGTCCCCAAAAGGGCGGGACAAACCCCCCCACGGGAAAACAGGGGCTAGCCCGAGGCCCCTTTAAATTTTGTAGATAGGACGCTTTGGGGTAGCCTCGTGAAAGGGGGTGCACAAATCCTACAGAGGGCTTTATTGGGTGCACAGACTTGATACCCAAAGGGGGGCTCCGTTCCCCTCAGAGGGAGGGGAAGGGGGAAAGGGGTGTAGGGGAAAGGGGCCCCTAAAAAGAGGGCCCGGGGAAGGGGGAGCCTTTTGGGGGTTTAAAGAAAAAAAGAAGGAAAAAAATATTCAACGTTTTTACCCATTTAGGAAAAAACAAATTAAAAAAGAAATTTGAATTTCATCTTTTTCCCCAAGAAAGGTTAAATTCAAAACCCTAACTACATTTATAAATGTTTGAATATACCCCCAGAAAAAGTAAAGTTCTCCATTCCTCAAGCTTGGGTTTTCCTTTTAAAACCGACAGAGCTGTTTTTACAAAGTCAAGTACAGAAAAAACCAAAAACCAATAGAAATTTTCCCCCGAGGGTGGGAGCCCGTTTTTAGCACATCATCTAAAAACAAAGTCTGCACCCAAGGCTCAGGGTTTGTTTCAGAAAGAGGGTGGGAAGATTTAAGGCTAGAAGATTGACAGAAAGTTTGCTGTGAGATTGTCTACTTTTAAAGTCAGAAACGATGCCAAAAAAAATTTTAAAACATATGTCCCAAACAAGACGGGTTCAATGAAACCACAAAGGGCCCAAAACCGCCCCAAAGAAAAAACAGGGAGGAAGGGCATTTAATTGCCAATTTTTTTTTAAATTTGCAAATCTTTATTTTTTTTAATAAAAAATTTTAAAAAAAAATGTTGAAGTAATATGGGTTTGCCCAAAAAAATTTTTAAAAAAATTTTTTGTGGCTTGTAAAAATAATAACCAAACATGATCAAACATTTTCACATAGCTAAACTTTATTTTAAATAAAAATTTTTTTTATAAACATGTTGGTTTTTTTTCCTGAATGTAAGGTTAGGTATGTAAGGTTAGTACTAGATGTGAAAAACTTTTTAATCATATTAAATTTTTACTTAATACAAAAGATTCATTAAAATTTAAAAAACCAAGTTTTACATCTCCTCATTCTTCTCTTTTTTTGTGTTTCACTAAGAATTAATCTTGAATTTTAGGGCACTAGCCCGTGCTTTTTTAAGGTTTCTGTTTTTGAACACAATTTTTTGGCCAAATCCTTGTAAAAATTTCTATTTTAATTCATCTGCACAATTTGAACAGTTTTGAGGAGTAGAAGTACCTTTCGAGCCATCTAAAATACTGATTTCTTTATGTAGTTTGATTTTTAGGTTTTTCCTTTACAAAAAACAATTTATTCCTTTTTTTGGTTTGCCAATGAAAAAAAAATAATTTTATATAAAAAACAACCGTAAAGAATTTAGGCGAAAGTGTGGTTGGTGTGTTGGTGTGTGTGTGTGTGTTTATGTGTGTGTTGTGTGTGTGTGTGGATTCGTGTATAAAGAACAGGGCTACCTTGCAAATCACATGAGCAAATTTTACATCAATAATTTTTAATTTTTTGTTTTCCCCCCCCCCCCCCCTTTAATATGTATTTTTAAAAACTTTCCTATTGTTTTTTAAATTTTTTTTTTTTTTTTTTTGTAATTTCCCCTTTCACTTTCTCAAAAAAATAATTTTTAGTTGGTTTATTAAAAAAAACAGAATACTAACCCCCCGCAGCCCCTTTTTCCTGTTGCCCCTGGGGAAATTTTTAAAAGACACACATATGTAACTGAGATGTACATTAACTTAACCCTTTGTTACACGGGAAAAAAACAGAAGCAGGCTGCTAATGTGCCAAATGTTTTGGACTCCCTTAAAAATGGGGAAAAGAAATTAGCTTGCAGTAGTTTTAAATTTTTAAACACCTTTGGGAAAAAAGCAGGCTTCATTTTTTGCCCAAGTAAAAATTTTATTAAAAAGGAAAATTTTTTATTTTCCCGGGGACCATTTAAAAATGTGTAAGTCAGCATTTTTTTCGATGTTTTAAAAGGAAAAAAGGAAGTTGTTTTCTCACGATGAAAAATGTTTTTTATGTTAAATTTTCTTTTTCCCTTTTGGGCACTGCAAGTGCAATTCAAATTTTTTTCCTTTTTTAAACAGTAATTTTTTATTAACCCAAAATTTTTTTTCTCCATTTTTGTATTTTTGGGAAAAAATAGAATGTTTTTGTGTAGCAAAACATTCCCCAAAAAAAAACAGAATTTTATTTAAAAAAAAAATCACAAAATTAAAAAAACCTGAAACCAAAAAAGTTTTTTCCCAATTAAAAAAAAGTTTTTAAAAAATCAATATTTTTCTTTTTAAAAAAATTTAAGACTAATCTGTTGGGGGGCTTGCAAAACTTTGTTTTTCTTGAAAAAATTTAGAAGTGTTATAATTCTGCTCCCTTCCCTTTGAAATATCATGATGAAGATAAATAAAATAAAAGCAAAATTTTTCTTTGGCCTTTCATGGGGGAGCCAAACTTGAGAACTATCCCTTGGGAAAATATCAATTTCTGACACTATTAATGATACTCCATTATGCCTACAGACAGAAGCCGAGCATAACTGTCCTCTGAGAGGCTCTACCCAACATCTGACTGAAACAGATACAGATAGCACAGTCAATCATTGGTCGGAGGTCACGGACCCTTATGGGAAGAGTTGGGGGAAGGATTGAAGGCCTTGAAGGGGATCAGAACCCCACAGGAAGACCAACATGTCAACTAAACTGGACCCGTGGGAGGCCTCAGAGACTGAGACACCAACCACGAGTATACAGGGGCTAGCCCGAGGCCCGTGTGCAAATATGTAGCATAGGACTGCTTTGTGTAGCCTCATTGAAAGTGGATGCACTAAATCCTACAGGGACTTGATGTGCCTGCACAGACTTGATACCCAGGAGGGGCTCCTTCTCTCAGAGGCAGAGAGGAGGAGGGATGTAGGAAGGGACTCTCTAAGAGAGGTCTCAAGAGAAGGGGCAGCATTTGGAATTGAAAGAAAGAAAGAAGGAAAAAACTATTCAACATTTTTACCTATTCAGGAAATACAAATTAAAACGACTTTGAGATTTCATCTTATCCCTAAGAATGGTTAAGATTCATAACCCTAACTACATTTTGAATGTTTGTACTCATACCCACAGATAAGTATAGTTCTCCCACTTCCTCAAGCATTGTTTTCTTTGAAACCAGACAGAGTCTGTTGACAAAGTCAAGTACAGAAAAAACACAACCAATAGAAATGCAGAGAGGTGTAGCCCAGTTCCAGCACATGCATCTACAAAACACGTCTGTACCCAAGGATCAGGGTACGTTGCAGAAAGAGGATGGAAAGATTATGAGAGCTAGAAGATTGATCAGAAAGTTTGCTGTGAGATAGTTCTACTTATAATGTCAGAAACGATGCCAAAAAATTTTACAAACATGATGTCCCAAACATGAGCGGGTACACAATGAGCATCCACGATAAGGGCCTAAATCCTGCACAAAGAACAACAGGCAGGAGACAGCTTGAATTGCCTATTGGTATTATTAGCATATCTTTATTTTTTTTAATAAAATTTAAAATGACTGTTGAAGTAGATATGTTAGCAAGAAATTTTAATCAATTTTAGTAGGCTTGTAAAAATAATAACCAAACATGATCAAAATTTACACATATGCATATGCTTTCATTTTAACATATATTTTCTTTTATAAACGATGTAGGTTTTTATTCCTGAATGTAAGGTTAGGTATGTAAGGTTAGTATCTAGATGTGAAAAGCTTTGAGAATCATATTAATTTTCACTTACTACAATGATTCATTAGAAATAACAAAAATCCAAGTTCACATCATCCTCATTCTTCCTTTTTTTGTGTTTCACTAATGACATTAATCTTGAACTTTAGGACACTAGACTGTGCTCTTTGAAGGTCACAGTTTCTGAACACAGTTTTAGACCACTCCTTGTAGAACTTTCTATTTGTAATTCATCTGCACAATAGAACAGTACAGAGGAGTAGAAGTACCTTACAGAGCCATCTAATAGACACTGTATTTCCTCATGTAGTTTGATTTGCAGGTATTCTTGACAAATACATTCATTCTTTATTGGTTTGCCAATGAAACAAAATAATTATATAGTAAAAAACAACCTGTAAAGAATGAGGCGTATGTGTGTGTGTGTGTGTGTGTGTGTGTGTGTGTGTGTGTGTGTGGTGTGTGTGTGTGTGTGTGTGTTGATTCGTGTATAAAGAACAGACTAGCCTTGCAAATCACATGAGCAAATTTTACATCAATAATTTTAATTTGTTTGTATTATCCCCTCTTTAATCATGTATTTTAATTTCTTTCTCTATTGAATTTTTACTTCTTTTTTTTTTTTTTAGTATTCCTCTTTCACTTTCTCAAATATAATGCAGTTGGTCATTATAAAAGCAGAATACGTAGGCCTGCAGCTCTCTTCCTGTTGCCCATGGGAACTGTAAATGCACACACTATTGTAATGAGATGTACATTAACTCACCTTCTGTTACACGGAAGAACAGAAGCAGGCTGCTAATGTGCACTGTGTTGAGACTCTTAACATGGGAAATGAGAATTAGCTTGCAGTAGTAATTTGGTAAACACCTGGGAAAATTGCAGGCTTCATTTCTTGCAACTAGAATATGATTAAAAAGAGAATATATTATTATCCTGGGCACCATTTAAAAATGTGTAGACAGCATTCTACGATGTTAAAATGGAAATTGGAAGTTGTACTCAGCGATGAAGATGTTGCATGTTAATTACTGTCTACTGTGGAGCACTGCAAGTGCAATTCAATTATTTGCCTTTTCAAGCAGTATTTTGATTAACTCAAACTTTAATTTTCTCCATATTGTATTTTGGGAAAATAGTAGAATGTTGTGTGCCTAGCCAAGAACATTCCAAAACCAACAGAAGTATTTAAAAAAAAAATCACAGGAATCACAAAAGCCTGTATCTAAAATGTTTTCCTAATTAAGAAAAAGTTTTTAAAAAAAATCAGATATTTTTCTTTTAAAATATTCAAGACTACTGCTGTTGGGTGCTTGCAATAACTTTGTTTTTCTTAAAAATTCAGAAGTGTCTATAATTCTGCTCACATTTCATTTGAAGATATCATGTATGAAGATAAATACATAATATGCAAAATTTTACTTAGGCATTTCATGGTGGAGTCAAACTTCGAATGGACACTTGATTCTGATAAAAATTCTGAGGTATTTTTTCCTTCAACTTCAAGTGATATTTGCTTATGTTAGAGTCTGTATAAAACCTCTTGTATAATTTAGAGTAATATTCTACATTAATCTAGCAGAAAGCACCAATTTGGCAAAGTGATCATCACAGTTGGATGACTATTTTTTGTTTTGTTTTGTTTTTTTGAGACAGGGTTTTACTGTGTAGCCCTGGCTGTCCTGGAACTCACTCTGTAGAAGACTTCAAAGAACTTCTGCCTCCTGAGTGCTAGGATTAAAGGTGTTTGCCACCTTTGCCTGGTGATGAATATTTTAATAAAGGAGCTAGCATTTGCTGATTGCTTAGTTCTATTCACAACTAATTTAGTGTTCAAACCAGACAAAAGGTTTAATTGTCTACATCCAAAAAGATTACAAATAAATAATAATTATTTATCTTGTCTTTAACATAGTTAGTCATTATGTTAATGGAAGGAATGGAAGTGCACATCTTCAGTGTTAAATAGGGTATCAAAACTGCATATCTAAATTCTCTACTGATTCGTGGCATCCCACTCACTTTTAACATGCATTAATTATCTCTCAAAAGTCTCCTTTAGTGACTAAAATTAAAACGCTGCCTAGTTTTTCATAGAGAAGACTGAAAATTGTTTATATACAAATCAAAATTCATAGTGCAAAAATATTATTGATGGAACAAGATAAGTTAAAAGGAGAATTGACGACAGGAAATGCACTCTCTAACGTTGCCTTAGGGTGTGAATTAAAATGGAGCAGGAGAACTAGGTCAAGGAGCAGGATTCGGACTTGGTTTGTACTGAGAGAAGCCTAGTGTTGAAAAGAGCCTCGGCTGATGACAAAATGACTGACTTCAGTTAAGATGGAAAAGTGTTATCTATGATCCTATGAGGTAGGTGGGAAGGCAGTCAGCAATATCATGGCCAGTGCATCTTCAACACACACACAAACACATACACATACACAACACACACACACACACACACACACACACACACACACACACATACACACACACATTAAGAAATCTTGCCTTGCTATCCATGATTTTCTTCTTTTAAATATGAAACTATATTTAAGATGTAATGTAGCTGCTTCAGTACCTGTGTTTGTATGTGTTTATGTAACATTGTGGATATGCTGATTCATGAAAAACCTAAGTCTAGTAGAATATAATGTACATAAGTAACTTTATGTGTTTTTTCGGTTAGTAAAATATAAATGGTTAAAACTTTGATGTAAAAGAAGTAGTACTTTAAACTTTAGGCATGACTAGTTACTGAGAATTATAACAAGGAGAAAATTGAATCCTGATGAAGAAACTATGAGGGCATTGCATAAGAAATCTTCACTATAGGATACATATGAGAATCAATATAAAGCATTTTCACAGATACATGTACATGTGTGTGTCAAATATTTTGAGTGTTCTATGTCAGTATGCCATCTAGAATACCATAATGAACTCATATTTCTGTATACAATAATTCAATTACAATTTAAATGTTCTGTTAAGGAAAATTTAGAGAGTCAACAGAGTTTATAACTTCTCCTCCTCAAATAATTCCGTCTTATGGAAATGTGTACCTGTATCCTTCCAACTAACCTGAATAAACAGTCTAAGCATGTCTGCCTGATTCTCACTGTTTGCTGTCTGCCGAGGTAGTAATGAATCTAGGTTGGGAACTGTAATTAATTAATTTACCTTAATAAAATACCTTCTTCTTGCTCTTGCTTACCAGCTCAACCTCAACAGCTTTCTTCATTTTATAGTTTTTTTAAAATGCATTTATTGTGATGGAACCAAATCACATCATGCAAATTCCAGTTCCTTGACATTATACTTTAAATTCTCTAACAGCAAATATGTAATTAATTTATGATATCCTCCTCTGTGAACAATATATTTCACAGATTAAATATCTACTCCTTTCTTTGCTATGAAATATTTGTCTATGATCTGCAGCTATTTAGTAATATTGGTAATTATGTTATAACTATTCATAATAGGTTTTAACATGCTTATAATGCTTAATGGATGACACTTGACACCGTAAGTATTAATAAAAATGATATACAAAGCATATCTTTTCAAATAGTTCATTTTTCATTTGATCAATATTGTTAAGCTTTACCTACTTCTACCATGCTGTTGATGGGGAATTGATCTAATTACTGGCAAAATACCAGTAATCAAATCTCAAACAACATTGTATAAGTAATAAAAATGGCTATCCAACTTTATCAACTTCACATCCACACAAATCTGATCTAACATGTAGTAAATGTCGTCTAATGAATGCAATATTTTCCTTCATTTTCTATTTTTCTTTCCTTGGGTATGAAAACTTGTATTACATTCCAAGAATTATCTTCATCTCTTTTTTTGTTCTTATTTGTTTATCAATATCAATATCAGGATTGGAAGGCAATATTCATCAAAATTGCTGAAATTGAGTAAATTTTAATTGACTAATGATTCACTTGGTGAAATGTTAAAGTGATATCAGTATGTTGGATTCCAAGCTATTTGAGTCAACGTCAAACACAAAAGATACATTTGTTTTAGCATGTGCTCTCACCATCTTTATTAGGATAATGACAACTGGATATGATGCCTATCCAATGCAATATGACTTCTATTTAATAATTACACCTATAATAATTGACTTATGTGCTTCAGCTACAGTCAGATGCTTAGCATGGTCTTCCATGGTTGTCCTAGTGGTGTAGGATTCCATTTTCTCTGGTGGAATAAACTCTGCAGACAGCAGAGGGAACCAATCTTTTTTTAATTGGATATTTATTTATTTACATTTCAGATGTCATCCCCTGGCCCATTTCCCTCCCTAGAGCCCCCTATCCTATCCCCCTCCTTTTTGGTTTTATACCATTTTAATTACATGCAAGTATTAAGGTCAGTTCTAGGTTGATGGATTAATGCATAGTAATGTGAGACCTCTAGTCTCCAGAATACTAACATTAACTTTGTTTGTTTTGAGTCCTCTAGTTAGTTACCACTTGCTATGTAAACATTAGAAAAAAATTGACAAACCAATATGCAGACCACAGAGGACACCAAGTACAGTATTGAGTAGGCTCTCTTCCCAATAAATGCACACCTAAACCTTCAGAATGTGAACTTATTTGGAAATACGATATTTGCAGATGTAGTTATTTAAGCTGAAGTAATATTACATGGCAAGGACCTTATAGCCAATGACCATTATCCTTGTAAACACCAGAGGCCATACACTGGATAATATGAGTTTCAATTTCTGAGTTGACCTTGTTAATCAGAGATTGGAGTGATGGTTTTATTAGTACAAAGAAAGCCATAACTGTGAACAGACTGGAAATTAGAAGACAACTGGGAACCAAAATTATTCAACATAGTTGAAACAAAGAGCTCTGTTACACTGTTTTAAATCCTCTGGACTCTGGATTCATAAGGGATAAAATTAGCCTTTTAAAGATCCCAGAAATGTAGTGGTATGTCATGGATCTGGCAACAAATTAAGTAACCTGTCATGTCATAATTGTAATCAGTTTTGGGAACTCATGATTATGAGCCACATAGTTGATTCAAAGAAATCTGGATGATGTAAAGGTTCAGCCAGTGTTACCTCAATGCTCCATGTGATCCTACATGATCAGTGCCTTACACTGACAGATCTCTAAATACCCAGACTCAGGCCTTGACAGCAGTAAGCAGAGGTGCTTGTGAGTAGAGCTCTGTGGCAGAGGCTCTAGCCATGTGCTCTCTTCCCTTCACTCTCTGCGTGCTTAAAAGATCTAAACCTATGGTTTAGAGAGTAAAATTTTGTTCCTTTTTTGCTACATCATTCCTTATTAAAATGAATAATTTTGTCTTTTTCTATGAACCGTTAAAATGTGAGTCTCAGTCTTAGAGTAACATAATGACATAATTGAAGTGTCACAATTACATTTTATGTTTTAGCTTTTGGATATCAAAATTTTTTCTAAGGAAAATACATGAAATTATACAAAATAAAGCTGTTTATTTTAATTAATAATAAGCATATCCACTGATAGGAAAACCAAATAAAATAATAGCATCAAAAAATAAATGTTATATATAAATAATGTAAAATTTATTAAGAATTCTAAATGGCTGTAGTCTGATAAATATTATTACTAGGTATTTCCTTTATGCATTTAAAAATTACATTCATTACAGTCCTTTCATCTTGTTGAAAACAAACACACATCACTTGTGCTTTCACCAAAATTATATCTGATTGTCTCTTACTTTTACCTTTAAGTTTGATTTATTTTAAGTACATTTTTCAGTTTTTTAGAAACCTTCCCCAAGGATATGCAGATATTATGAAGCCATGAGATTTTATCTGAGTGTAAATTTTATTTCTAAAATGTTTCAAGAGATTCAATTATTCAAATATTTTGTGTTAACAAGAATTTCTATTAGTCCATGGTTGGCTACAAAGAGTATTTAGTAGTTCCTTCCCTCCATGATAAGAAGTTATATCACTACCTGAATTAGATAAGATTTTATTTCTCATGATTTTAGATCTTATGCCTTTGATTTCAAATTCGTAATAACATATTGTCTTATTTAATGTCACATAAACATGGTTGTGGTTAGCATATCTGTTTGAAATAAATAAGAGACTCCTACTTAAATATAAAAATTTTGGATTAATGGAAAATGAGATTCATTTTCAATATGTTTCTTTTAATAATTTTGGATAGATAAAAATAATTTTATTTTTAGTATACCATATCTGTAGTATATAGTATTATAACAACATCTTTCCCCCTTTCCTTTTCTCTGTCTAAAAGTTTCTATAACCCATCTTAATTTCTTTCAAATTCACAGCTTTGTTTTCACTAATTGGTGTTACATATGGATGGATGGATAGATAGATAGATAGATAGATAGATAGATTAGATATAGATAGATAGATAATAGATACATAGATATATAGATACATAGATATATAGATAGATAGACTATTGGATTTAGTAATGAATGACAGATGAGTGTACTCTTCCCTGGGGAAAAGTATTTCTTCTGATTTCACAATTACTTAATTGCCTATGGTTCTTTGTGTAGATTTGTGACCCCTGGGCTCCTCTCCCATTCATGCTAGTATGTTTGTGCTTTTGACTATATTCAGCTAATGTTGAGCCAGTCATGTTGGTGAGACTTATGACTGTAGAATATGACACTTCTAGGAGATATATAATACAAAAATAAATCCCTGTACCACTGGGTAATGCAATCTTTCTGCAGTACTTCTTCATTGATTCTGAAACTCAAGTGTGGACATTGATTGTAGATGTATCTGCTGTGACTGGGATCCACAGTTCTGTGTTTTGATTGGTTGTGGTTTTAAGTAATGGTCTCTGTCAAATAAAAAGAGAAGTTTCATTGTGGTGGGATGAGGACTATACATATCTGTAGGTACAAGTTCCAATATTTAAAATATGTTTATAGAGTTTGTATTAATTTATTAAAAGGTAAGTTGTCCTTCAAGGTCTATGACTTCACTAGCTTCTTGGTGAGCAAGTCATAATCCAATTATAGTGCTCTTGGCTGCCACCAAGATGACTCATGATACTACTTCTCCCTTGTGCTATCTTGCCACGCTGGGATCTTATTGTGGTTCATAACAAATAACTTATGTTACTGTAAGTTTCTTTCTGCCTTTGTAAATTGCATAGCACCATTTGGTACTATAAAATATATTCCTCAGGAGCACACTTTCCACTCAGTTACAGCCCAGGGACCTCTGGGCCATGAGTCTGAATTGCTTGGTATCTTCAGCAATTGGGAAGTAGCTTCCACTCTCAGGAACAAGGAAAACTATACATAGCCTATGATGGTTTGGGAGTCTCTTGGACAATCATGCTCAGCAGCTCAAAGAAGAGAATTTCCTGCTGAGTGTTCAATTTTTGTTAGCTGGTCATAGACTATTGAAGAGAATAGTCTCTGCCCATAAGAGAAAGTTCATTTAAACTAAATATTATCCTTCTGTTAATTATAATATTAATATATTAACATGGTATATATTTTATTTAAACAAGACTTATAGTTTAAATACATTATGGTATATATCTTATTTCAACTTTACTTACAGTTTTAACACATTATATGTTTATCTTAATTATATAATTGAATATATAATATTTTATACTATGTGTCTACTGCTTAAGTAGAGTCAGTACTATCTGGGATGACCTGCAGAAGCTATCACACTGTTCTGTTTGTTACATAATAAACACTGACAGTGCCAATGATTCAGAGTAAACCCCCCACACCCTGTGTTTGTTTTGAATGTTGTGATTAAACATTGGCCAAAGCAGCTTGGGGAGAAAAAAAACATCCTTTCAGCTTATGTGGTACAGTCCATCTCTGAGGGAAATCAAGTAAGATCTCAAGCACAAACTTAAAGGCTGGAATCACAGAGGAAAGTTGCTTACTGTCTTGGATTCCATGTTTTCTTCAGCTAGCTTTTATATACATCCCAAAACAACCTGCATGGGGATCACGGACCATCCCCCATAGAATTCCCCTTTCTACAGTAGGTTTTAGTCACAAAAATTCCCCAGAGACATGTGTCTAGGCATTTTGATTGAAATAATTCCTCAATTGAGCTTTCACTTCCTCATTAATTCTAATTTGTGTTAAGTTGACCTAAGTAATTAGCAGACCCTAACTAAGGAAGGAAGACAATTTTCACAGCGTTGTATAATATTAAGCCTAAATCCCTTTCACAGTGCTAGCATTTGTGGTAGCTTTAATATTTCTGCTTATGTATGTTACAGACATATTTCTGTAAGGATAGCTAGCTTGCTCTCTGAATAATCAATATATTGATTTAGATTATTTTATCAAGTATACTCACATTATTGTGGCAAGAAAGAAAAAATTTTTCCTTCTCAGTATATGAAAGTAGACAGAATCAGATTTGCTTCCTATTGGTATACAATAACTGTACTGATTTACAATAATTCAAACAATCTGGAACTCAAAGGATTTAAATTAATCTAACAATGAACTTCATCCTTACTTGGGCATTAGTGTAAAGAAGGATTTGATTCTAGGATCTGTTTGATGGTAGAACACTTAATTTTATGTGGTTGATATCTGAATTTCTTCTTTCATAACTTTCTCCTATGTGCAGCTACCATTTGTAAGTAGATATTGGATATCAGACTGAATGACATGGTTCCCCATAGCATAGTTGTGAATTTGATCAAAGTCATCAAAACAACCATTAGTTTTTTATTGGATATTTTATTTACATTTCAGATGTTCTCCCCTTACCCCATTTTCCTCCCTCCCTCCCAGGAACTCCGTATCTCATCCCACCTCCTCCTGCTTCTATGAGGGTGTACCCCCACATACTCCCCCGACCCAGCACCTTACCTCCCCATCCTCGAATTCCCCCTCCCACGACATCCAGCCTTCATGGGACCAAGGCTCTCTTCTCCTACCTATAACACCCTTGCATATATAGCTGGAGCCATGGGTCCCTCCCTAAGCACTCTCAGGCTGGTGGTTTAGACCCTGGGGGCTCTGGTTGGTTGGTTGGTATTGTTGTTCTCCTAATGGAGTCGCAAAACTTTTCAACTCCTTCAGTCTTCACTCTAACTCCTCTATTGGGAACCCCATGATCAGTTTAATGGTTAGCTGTGAACATCTGTCTCTGAATATGTCAGACTCTTGCAGACTTTAAGGAGACAGTTTTTCAGGCTCCTGTCAACATGTACTTCCTGACATCCACATCAACGTATAACTTTGGTGATGCACATGGGATGGATACCCAGGTGGAATGGTCTGCAGACGGCCCCTCCTTCAGTTTCTATCCTGCACTTTGTATCCATATTTGCTCCCTTGAGTATTTTGTTACTCCTTCTAAGAGGGACTGAAGCTCCCCCCCCCCCCGCCCCGCCCCCCTCTGCCAACTTGGTGTCCATTATTCATGAGCTTTATGTGGTCTGTGAGTTGAATCGTGGGTATTTCAAGCTTCTGGGCTAAAATTCAATAATCATTGAGTGAATACCATGGATGTTCTTTTGTGATTGAGTTACTTCACTCAGGATGATATTTTCTAGTTCCATTCATTTACATAAGAATTTATCTAATTATTTCTTTTTAATAGCTGAGTAATCTTCCATTGTGTAAATGCACCATATTTTTTGTATCCATTCCTCTGTTGAAGGGCATCTGGGTTCTTTCCACCTTCTGGCTATTATAAATAAAGCTGCTATGAACATAGTGGAGCATATGTCCTTGTCATATGTTAGAGCATCTTCTGGGTATATCCCAGGAGTGGTGTAGCTGGGTCCTCAGGTAGTGATAAGTCCAATTTTCTGAGGAACTGCCAGACTGTTTTCCAAAGTGGTTGTACCATCTTACAATCCCACCAACAATGGAGGAGTGTTCCTCTTTCTCCACATCCTCGCCAGCATCTGCTATCACCTGAGATTTTAATCTTAGCCATTCTGACTGGTGTGAGGTGGAATCTCAGGGTTGTTTTGATTTGCATTTCCCTGATGACTAAGGATGCTGAACATTTCTTTAGGTGCTTCTCGGCCATTCGCATTTCCTCAGTTGAGAATTCTTTGTTTAGCTCCATACCCCATTTTTTAATAGGGTTATTTGGTTGTCTAGAGTCTAATTTCTTGAGTTCTTTGTATATATTAGATATAAGTCCTCTATCAGATGTGGGATTGGTAAAGATATTTTCCCAATCTGTTGGTTGCTGTTTTGTCCTATTGACAGTGTCCTTGCCTTACAGAAACTTTGCAATTTTATGAGCTCCCATTTGTCAATTCTTGTTCTTAGAGCATAGGCCATTGGTGTTCTGTCCAGGAACTTTTCCCCTGTATCTAGGTATTCAAGGGTCTTCCCCACCTTCTCTTCTATTAGTTTCAGTGTGTCTGGTTTTATATGAAGGTCTTTATCCACTTGGACTTGAGCTTTGTACAAGGAGATAAGAATGGATCGATTTGCATTCTTCTACATGTTGTCCTCCAGTTGAACCAGCCCATTGTGAAAAAACCAAAGTATTGCTGTTGAAGCTCTATAGATCTGTATAGTATATTGACCTTGGTATTTGCTTGTTGTTTCTTTTCATTTTATCTGTTGAATGCTTTTAAATTTTTTGATTTGCTAAAAAAAAAAAAAAAAAAAAAAAAAAAAAAAAAAAAAATGCTGTCCTTGTTCCACTGGATAGTTTTAGCTCCTTTGTCAAAGATCAAATGACCATGGACTAAGGCTGGTCTTTAATAATGACAAAACCAATGGAAACCCCACATGTATGTGGAAACTGAACAATGCTCTACTCAATGATGACTTAGTCAAGGAAGAAATAAAGAAAGAAATTAAAGACTTCTTAGAATTTAACGAAAATGAGGAATATCATACCAGAACTGGTGGGACTCCATGAAAGCAGTGCTAAGAGGAAAACTCATAGCTCTAAGTGCCTACAAAAAGAAATTGGAGAAAGCACACATTAACAACTTGACAGCACATCTGAATGCTCTAGAACAAAAAGAAGCAAATACACCCAAGAGAAGTAGGCATCAGGAAATAATCAAGCTCAGGGCTGAAATCAACCAAGTAGAAACAGAAAAAACTATACAAAATATCAACAAAACAGGAGTTGGTTCTTTGAGAAAATCAACAAGATAGATAAACCCTTAGCCAGATTAACCAGAGGGCACAGAGTCAGTATCCAAATTAATAAAATCAGATCTGAAAAAGGAGACATAACAACAGAAACTGAGGAAATTCAAAAAATTATCAGATCCTACTACAAAGGCCTATACTCAACAAAACTGGAAAATCTGGATGAAATGGACAATTTTCTAGAAGATACCAGGTACGAAAGTTAAAGGAGGAGCAAATAATCCATCTAAACAGTCCCATAACCCCTAAAGAAATAACAGCAGTCATTAAAAGTCTCCCCACCAAAAAAAGCCCAGACCAGATGGTTTTAGTGCAGAATTCTATCAGACCTCCAAGAAAGACCTAATACCAATTCTCTTCAAACTATTCCACAAAATAGAAACAGAAGGAACACTACCCAATTCATTCTATGAAGCTACAATTACACTCACACCTAAACCTCACAAAGACCCAACAAAGAAAGAGAACTTCAGACCAATATCTCTTATGAATATAGATGCAAAAATAATCAATAAAATTCTAGCAAACCGAATCCAAGAACACATCAAAACAATCATCCATCATGGTCAAGTGGGCTTTATCCCAGGAATGTAGGGATGGTTCAATATTCGGAAATCCATCAATGCAATCCACTATATAAACAAACTCAAAGAAAAAAAACCACATGATCATCTCACTAGATGCTGAGAAAGCATTTGACAAAATTCAACATCCCTTCATGGTAAAAGTCTTGGAAAGATCAGGAATTCAAGGGCCATACCTGAAAATAATAATAGGAATATACTGCAAACCAGTAGCCAACGTCAAACTAAATGGAGAGAAACTTTAAGCAATCCCACTAAGATCAGGGACTAGACAAGGCTGCCCACTCTCTCCCTACCTATTCAATATAGTACTGGAAGTCCTAGCCAGAGCAATTAGACAACAAAAAGAAGTCAAAGAAATACAAATAGGAAAGGAAGAAGTCAAAATATCACTATTTGCAGAAATAATAAGTCACAAATAATATAAAATACCTCAGTGTGAATCTAACCAAGCAAGTGAAACATCTTTATGACAAGAACTTCAAGTCTCTGAAGAAAGAAATTGAAGAAGATCTCAGGAAATGGAAAGATCTCCCATGCTCAAGGATCAGCAAGATTAATATAGTAAAAATGAACATCTTGCCAAAAGCAATCTACAAATTCAATGAAATCCCATTAAAATACCAACTCAATTCTTTACAGAACTAGAAAGAGAAATTCTTAAATTTATTTGGAAAAACAAAAAACCCAGGATAGCAAAAACTATTGTCAACAATTAAAGAACTTCTGGAGGAATCACCATCCCTGACCTCAAGCTGTACTACAGAGCAATAGTGATAAAAACTGCCTGGTATTGGTACAGAGACAGGCAGGAAGACCAGTGGAATAGAGTTGAAGACCCAGAAAACAAACATTATTTTAAGTCACCTAAGGTGGAATCATGTATGAAAAACATTGTAGTACAGATTCCATTTATACTCAAGTAGATGGTATGTTATAGCACAGATGTGAGTTCTCCAGATTAGTTAAAACTCTGAGAACACAACCCTCCAGACCTACAATTAGAAGCTTAGCAGATATAATTATTTGTTTATTTGCTAATTAATTCACTAAACATGCATTTCTTCACTTCACATTCAGCCAGATGCTTACCAAACAACAGAAAAACAAATGCCACACCTCTTAGAATTTATCATGATTTGTATAAGTAGGGTTTCAGTAAAGTAATCTGAGAGTTAATTTACTCACAGTTGATGGTTACATATCAGTAGTGTAGAGGAATGAAGCATTGGTTTTTCTATTATGATAAAGGAAATTATCATTAGTCTGTTATGTGATACTTCAAGATTCCATGAGACATCCCTTTTTGATTCTTGAAATATAGGATCCACAAATAAAATATTCTGAAACATAATCTAGTGCACAGCCAATGGTCAGCTTAAATTTTAATGAGACAACTTCTATTAAGCAATTATTCTCCAGTAGCCTTTTTGGCATGCTTTGTTGATGTTTTAAAAATATTTACTTGTATTTATTTCCATACAAAAATTTATCAACAATTGTTCTCTGGTGAATTAAAAATTCAATATATCTTGAAAATATATTACAGTTGCAAGACATATGTTTATAAGAGTTATACTTTTCCTTTTCTCATTTTGTGAAGGTTATCCTGAATGGATCTCACTACATAAGCAAAGGACTACCTATAATTCTAGAGCCTCCTTCCTCTGCCTCTTGAGTTCAGAGATTAGTGTGTGATGAATCATCACAATACCAGGTTTTATGCAGAACTGCATGGTTTTCATTGATGGTCTCTCCAAAGTGAGCAGTATCTAGAGCTCACATTTTTCTGTTTAGTTTGTTTTTTTAAATCTGAGATACTCTAGACTCACTAGGGAATATTTATGTGAATGATAAAGCTATTGTAATGGCATGTAGGCAAATATTAATATGAAGAACTTTTATAGTATTCTACCAGAGCATAGATGCATTTGAACTTTTCTTGGAAAACTGGATTTTTGAATATTGCTTTATGCAATATGATAATCTTATTTACTTTCATATTTCTGAAAACAAAGATCATAGCCAAAGAGACGTGGAAAAGAAGGCATTTACTTGATAATTTGTGCTTTCAGATGGTTAGAGTCATGACCAATGTTGTGGGGGAGGGTATCACAGCAATTAGGCAGCTATGTTGATGGAACAATAGCAGAGAGCTCACCTCCTGAGCCATAACCATGAAGAAAAGAAAGATGCTGGGAATGACATGGACTTTCAAATCATTTGACCCTACCACCATTGACATTCCTACTCCAACAAGGCTACCCCATCTAATCCATCCCAAACAGTTCCATGAATTGGGGACCAAGTATTAAAATATATGAGGTTATAGGGGCTATGGTGGTTTGAATGAGAATGCCCTTATAGGTTCATATCAGTGTTGATAAGTTCTTGCTTTTTAGGAAAAGAAAAATTCCTCTGGCTTTTTTTAATTTTAGATATTGGAATCTTAGCAGGGTAGATTCTTGCCCTGAGGACATCCCTGCCTTTCCCATTCAGCATCAGGCCTGAGGCAAAGAAAAGGAGAGGGAAAGGGAGAAGAGAAGGAAAAGGCAGGGAGGGAGAGAGAGAGAGAGAGAGAAAGAGAGAGAGAGAGATTGAGAGAGAGACAGAGAACAGAGACAGAGAGACCGAGAGAGACAGAGACAGAGAGAGACAGAGATAGAGAGACAGAGACAGAGACAGAGAGACACACAGAGAGAGACAGAGAGAGAGAGAGAAACAGTTTACACTTTGGAAACCCTTAAGGCCACCCCAGTGAAATACCTCCTCCAACAAGACCACTTTTCCTAAAACTTCCCAACCAATTTCAAAAACTGACATTTAATTATAATCCTATAGGAGCCAGTTTTAGTCAAACAATAATAATGATTTATGTTGATCATCTTATTGGCTAATATTTACACATAAGAATTTGTTTAAATTATAGCTTATAGAAATGTTAAGATTGTACTATTTCATTTTTAAAATATCCTGGATATTTAAATAGTAAATTGATTAAAAGGAGGTGCCAAGACAGTGTAACAGGAAGCATTTACAATAATTTCTCAACATATGACCCAATGTATTGAGTGAGAGTACAACCTTCAATTTTATAATGATTGTTGATTGATAATAATTGGACATAAAAGTACTCAGTAGTATAATTCATGAGAAAGGAAGCATTAATTTTGAATATTTAATTTCATAATTTTAATAATGTTTTTTAAAACATCAAGGATCTTAGTTATACTGTTGTGACAAAATTGAAAAAATGATAAATAGGACAAGGATATATGGACCTGTTTACAAGTAGTTCTTTGGGGTGATTCCAATCTCCTTTGTCAGGATACCAGCAGGCCAATTTAGTAGTGTCAGGATACCAACAGTCTAGTTCAAAGTGTGTTGCCAAATATGAACCAGCAGCAGAGGCATGATCCACCAGAAACAGCCAGGCCTCTGATGTGACCAGAACCAGTCAAAAAGTCCGGAGTTCTGTCATTCTTTCTCAATGAAGTGAAGATCAGCAAAGGTCAGCAAAGATCAGCGAAACATTGCACAACTAGTACAAGCACCCTATCATTGTATTTTGGGTCCTACTTATACTATCTCCAAACATCATGAGTCCTCTTTGGGTCTCGGTTCAGCAATACCTCACATGACACAACTAGAAATTTCCACTTCAGGCATCCCAAAATATTCAATTAGCATCTTCATCAAGTGCAAATCACTTTGATATACCTTTTACCATGTTGACAACCATCACAATTTCTTAATTCAAACTTGATTTCCATGTAAACATAGTAGCAAAGTGACACTTCCACTGGACACTAAACAAGTAGCCTCAGGTGCAATGGAAGACATTGTTCTTTTTGGCCTTTGGGATTATTTCTCCTATCTGTTTTCATTCATTGTTTGACAACAGTAAGTTAATTACTAATATATAGTGGTAGTTACTAATGACAGATAAAATGATAAAAGATTAGTCAGTGACAACTGGAAAGAAAAACTAGTTACTATACATATGTTGATGACCAAATGTATAATGTAATTTTTATTTTCTGCTACTTGTAATTATGTGGTCAGTTAGAACAAAGGATGTGCTACCTTCTTCCACCCACGGCTCATTGTATATTCTCTTTCTCTTCAATATGTACTTTATCTAATCATGGTTGCTCTCTCACTGAGGCAGGTCAAACCTTCGAAACTGAAGGCCAGTTCTAACTTGCCATGGGACTTTAGTTCTAGTACATGTGTGTACATGCATATGTAGGCATCCAACATCCCAGAATACTACTCCTTTTATTTGTAGCTTTAATAGACAGTTCTTTCACACAACTAGAAACTAGAAAATGACCTAAGTCAGATTTTATGACCTCCATTATATTTTTAATTTTTTCTTTACTTATTTACTCCAATTATAAGTTTACAGATTATGGCATGATAAATATTTATATTATTAGTTTTATTTTCAATTTGCTCGATCTTTGGTCATTAACATCTTTTTCATTGAGATGTGTGTGTGTGTGTGTGTGTGTGTGTGTGTATGTGTGTGTGTGTGTGTGTGTTTAAGTGTGTGTACATGTGTGTGTGTGTTTAAGTGTGTGTACATGTGTGTGTATATGTGTTTGTACATGTGTATGTGTTTGTGTGCACATGTGTGTGCAGTATGTGTGTGTATATGTGTTTGTGAGTTTATGTGTGTGTATGTGCATGCATGTTTGGACATGGTTGTATATGTATGTGCATGTGTATGTTTAGATGTGCATGTATGTGTTTGAGTGTGGGACATGTGTATGTTTATGTGTGTTTGTGTGTATATATGTGTTTTTGTCCATATATATGTGTGTGTATGTGAGTGTATGTGTGTGTGTGTCTGTGCTTATGTGTGTATATATAGGTGTATTGTATGCATGTGTGTATATGTCTGTGTGTGCATAGCCACAAGAAACTGGAGCTCCCACTGTTTCATATTCTTACAAGTGATATCTATTGTAATTTTATGTATGCTGCTGAAAAATGGCATATGGCCATATTTCATAATTATAGTCATATATTTCTCAATTCAGGTTGTTTCCAAATTTTTCAAACTTATTCACTTCATTAGCCACAGTCCATGCATCTTACTTCTGGCCATCTCTCTTCCAAGGATAGAAAAACAGTGCTCTTCTAAAAGCTTTTCCTAGATTTTCCCTAAAATTCAGAAGGACTTTCTGAGTACATATCCAATCCATTTCAATATGAGGCTTCTCAGCCCATGTGGTGCTTGGTTATCATGCAGAATCACCTGTGATACATGACCAGAATGTGACTTGCTCAGTTATTTTATTAAAAGAAATTTCATTTGACTCTCTATATAGTGATGTGAAACGTAATACAGTTTATCAGGAAAAGCCAGTAGGCATTTGGGTCACTTCCTGTACAACTTTTCTTACATATGATTTTCCTCACTTTTGTCATATCACTTTTACTTAATTTTGTAGTGGTTCTGTGCAAGTTCATTTGAGTATCAATAAACCAACAAGTCTTTCATGACAGGTGGCTCAGGGCACATGGCAAGTTAGCAATACCACATTCCTTGAGTTCTAACAGCAGAGTACATTTCTCTAAAGGATAAAGTATTTACAGATGTTTCATCAAATGCATTAAAATTCCTCAGTGTATGGTCTATGATTCACTTAGAGACCCAAAGAAGTTTTTCAATTGTATCCCCAATGAATAATGAGATTTCATTGTACCCTCAGAGCTTCAGGACACATAACTAAAAGTAGAGCTGATTGCATGGTAACTTGAACTTGTCTGTAGTGTGCTCTTGTTCTGAACAGTTTCCCAAATTAGAAGGTTTCAAGACACATGGTTTAGAGTAATAATTCCAATGAAGTACATGTCATTTTGAAGAACTGAAAGATGAAGGCCTCTTGATGCTTTGGGAGTTTCTTATCTTGCAGCAGCTGCAGACAAAGATGAGTACTAGGGTAAAGACCAGATTAACTCTATGTCAGGCCACAGATAATCAGAGATAATCATGACATTCTATTGCTGTATTGTCCTGTGCTGTGGTTGGTAGATAACTCAGAAACTCACAATTGACTTAAGTGCAAGGAATCAATGATTAAGTGGGGCTGAGCTGCTAACAGGGCACCTGCATCACACTCCTACCCCAAGGTTCAGTGACTAACATAGAAGAAAGGATTAGAAGGATTGTCAGAAAAACAAGTCAGGGAGGAATAGAGAAAAACTCTGTCTCCTGATTTTGGCAATACCACTGATTTTGTGAACTCCTACTGGCTGTGGATGCATAAACTACACTTGCACAAGATCAACCAGGTGAACACTCTAGCACAAAGTAAAAAGAAATTCATAATTCCTACTTTGCATTGAGGAGCTATGGTCAGGTCTGTGGAAAGAAAAGTAAGTTTACTTCTTTAGTAAGAGTGTGATTTCCAGTATGTTGACCATGCTCTAATGGTGGGCTCCATACTCGTAATTACACAGACATCACACATTGGAATTATAGGTTATTAAATTAAAATGTGGAAGAAAATTGGGGTTCAAAGAAAAATATGAGCAAATGCCCTAGGATAAAATTCAAAAGTGTAGATTGAGTTGCTGTTATCCAGAATTGCGGCAGGGAAAAGTTGTGGTTGGGATATTCGGTAGAAATGTTCCAGTTGCTTCATTAACAAGTATAGGGAAACAAACAAAAGAAGAATCCCATAGATGAGTAAGTACACCCAAGGTGCCACCATACCTCATATAGCATCTGGGATAGAATTACCATCTGAGTGTGTGTATGATGGGCTCTTGTCATTTCCCATGGTTTATCTGTTCTTACACAGTCCAAATAGATGGGATGACTAGAGAACAGATAGTGAAAATCATTCTTTAGCTATAGTATGGTCCATTTCAGTCATACCCATCTCTACAGATCCTCCAGGAATGTGGCATTGACTTTGTTTCATAGTTAAACACAGTTTCAGTGGTTTTCAATTTCTTTTTTCCTTCTACAATGCCTCTCAATTCATAAATCATTGAGGATGAATGGGGGATTTATTTTAACATTATATTGTGGACCAAGAAACCTATCATAGAATACATTAGGGACTTAGTGAACCAGATGATATTGAGTTAAAACTCTGTGAATCACTTATCCTTGTTTTGCCGGGAAGACTCTAGAGTCATTTTGAGTCTGCAGAAATCTGAATCTCTTCAGAATCAAAGTTAATCAACCTATGAAAATTCTATTTCTGTTTTTCTAATGTACCCCACTACACTGAAAAGTAGCTACAGTTCTCTTCAAGAAAATCTAATAATAAATTAATACTGTGATTATAAACAAGGTTAAGGGCACATGTATTGACAGGATTGTGGATCTTAGAACTTGCTTTAGTTTAGGAGTTCAGTGAAGAGCAGTGAGTTTGTGTGAGTAAATGAAGCTCGATATTGATTCTCTAGATCTAGTTTCTTTCTTGTTGTTGTTTACTCTTACAGGTCAAGGTATTACCATGATACTAAGTTATTCCACTTTTAATTCCACTTTTAGCATCATCATGGGCAACTAATAGAAAAAAATAATACAAAGTTTTCTTAAGGGGCAGTCTATTCTGTTTCATTTTGACTCTGCTCTCTATAGCTTTCATATCTATGTTGGTTGTGACTAAGATGAGCAATTTAATGTGTTCACACTGGGATACCATCAACCATATTGCATTCAGAGACATAAGTTCATTATTATTGGTGCACACAGTTATAAATGATGTATAGCTCCTAGGAGAACTCAAGTCTTTCCTCACAATTATGGCACAGATGTACCCACTAGTCACTGCTAAATGATAAGCATGTTCTACAGAATGTGTTTACTAGTATCCATTATTCTAATATTTGTAGTCTTCAGTTGTATTCCTCTAGAGCAACTGTTCTCATCCTTCCTAATGTTTTGACCCTTTTATATAGTTCCTCATGTTGTGATGAAACTCAAGCATAAATACTTTTTGTGTTGCTACTTCATAACTATAGTTTTGCTACTATGATGAATCATAATATAAATGTCTTTGTTTCCTTATGATCTTAAGCGACATCTATGAAAGGGTTCAACTACTCCAACTACTCCAAAGGGGTAGTGACCCACATATTGAGAACCTCTCCTCTAGGGTATTCTTAGAAAAATCCTGTCATTTCAACTGAATTTAGAGTAGGCTATCTGAATGTATACATTTGCCACTGTTTAGCTAAAGCATGCATTCAGTGGTATGTGTGTGTACAATGACCTCATCAGACTTAGAAATCTCGTGCTTTGTTCATAGTGTCAGGCCTTGGGGCCTCCCCTGAGCTGGATCCCAAATTGGATCACTATTTGCAGATGATATGTTGTATACATAAGCGACCCAAAAAATTCTACCAGAGAACTTCTCCAGTTGATAAACAACATCAGCAAATTAGCTAGATATAAAATTAAATCAAATAAATCAGTAGCCTTCATTTATATACAAATGATAAATGGGCTGAGGAAGAAATTAGGGAAACAGCACCCTTCACAATAGTCACAAATAATATAAAATATCTTGGGGTAACTCTAACCAAACAAGTGAAAGATCTGTATAACAAGAACTTCAAGTCTCTCAAGAAAGAAATCAAAGAAAATCTCAGAAAAGGGAGAGATTTCCCATGCTCATAAATTGGCAGAATTAACATAGTAAAAATGGCCATCCTACCAAAAGCAATCTACGGATTCAATGCAATCCCTATCAAAATTCCCACACAATTTTTCAAAGATATGGAAAGAACAACTCTCAAATTCATCTGGAAAACCTAGAATAGTAAAAACAATTCTTAATAAAAGAACTTCTGGGGAAATTATCACTCTTAACCTGAAGCTGTACTACAGAGCAATAGAGATAAAAACTGCATGGTATTGATACAGAGACAGACACATTGATCAATGGAATAGAATTGAAGACCCAGAAATAAAATCACATACTTATGTACACCTGATCTTTGATAAAGGAACCAGAAATATACAATGGAATAAAAGAAAGCATCTTCAATAAATGGTGCTGGCCTAACTGACACTATTTTAATTTGTTTTCTATTTTTCTTAGTGGTATCTCTCCTTCAGGAGTTGGGAACACTTGTCTGTTCCCTTCAGATAGAGCAATGACACTCAGAAACAATGGTTCTAAAAGAATACTCACTGAAATATGTGCAGCTCAAAGGCAGATAAAATTTCAGCTCAACATTGAGGGCAACTAATTCAGGGATTCCTATACAACATGCTGTCAGGTGCACTCAACAGTGAGTGTTCTGTCCTAGTAACTGCTTCCTGCCTTTACAGCATTAGCGCCAGGCCCTGGGAATATTTCTGAGCTTCCTGTGCTTTCTAATTTCATTAGTTTCCAAAGTCCTATTAAGAAATCTGTCCCTGAAGGAGGGAATGTGTCAGTTCCAAGAAGACTGCTATACAATATCTAGACATAGAAGCTACCAATGAGATGCATCCCTCCTATATCACTTTTATGTCCTCAAATCTTTGTTCTCTTCATTGTAAGAATCTTTGCCATTAGTTCTTTCTTTATTTTGTTGTCAGAGCATCAGGCTGGACATGATTACTTTTTGATATCACTTATTCTGATCATTGGATTTTCATTTTACCCTCACAGCTATGGTTTCCAGGAAATTTCACACTTTCTGCATGTTTCCTGATCTTAACCTCTGTTTGATTTTAGTGCTTTCATCAGCTATGGGATCTCTGGAGAACACATAGAAATGCAAAAGTGTCAAACATTTTCTTTGTTTTGTTTCTTTTGATTTTATTTTTTAAAGTTGCACTTGTTATAATTAAGGGAGCTATTTCTCTGATAAACACCATGACCAAAAGCAACTTTAGAAGAAAAGGATTTATTTAACTCACAATGCATATAACAGTTAATCATCAAAATCAGCAAAGGCAGAAACTCAAAAAAGGGCAAGAACCTGGAAGGAGAACATAATTGAAGGCTATGGATGGATGCAAATTACTGGCTTGCTCCCCATGGCTTGTTCAGCTTGCATTTCAAAAATTATTATTACTAATTAATTTACTTAGTTACCTTAAATCTAGATGACAGCTTACCCCCTCCTCTCCTCCCAGACCCCCTCTTTCCCCTTCTCTCTCCCCATCTCCCACTTCCTTTCTACTCAGAAATGGGGAGACCTCTCATAGATAGCCAACCTCCTTGGCATATCAAATTGTAGCAGGACTAGGTTTATTTTCTGTTGATGCTAGACAAGTTAGGGGAAAGGGATACAAAGGCAAGTAACAGAGTCAGAGACAGCCCCTGCTCTAGCTGTTAGTGGTACCACATGAAGATCAAGCTGCAATCTGTTACATGTGTGTAAAGGGCCTAGGTCTGCCACATTCATGCTCTCAGGTTAGCGGTTCTGTGAGTCTCTTCTTGTGATGTCCTTGACCTCTCTCTCTAATTCAATCTTTCCTCTGGTTCAAGGTTCTCCAAGCTCCATGTAATATTTGACTGTGAGTCTCTGCATTTGTTTCTACCAGTTTCTGGGTGAAACATTTTAGAGGCTAGACATACTAGACTCCTGCCTACCAGCATACCAGGGTATCATTAATAGAGACAGAAGTGCTCACTCTCATGGAATGAGTCTCAAGTTGCACTAGCCAGTGGTTTACCATTCTCTCAATTTCTGCTCCATCTTTATTCCTGCACAATTGTAGGCAGAACACATTTTGGGTTGAAGGTTTTGTGGCTAGGTTGGTGTCTCCATCCCTCTATTGGAAGTCTTGGCTATTTACACGATGTGGTCATTTCAAGTTCTATATTCTCTATTACTAGGAATCTTAGCTAGAGTCACCTTCATAGATTCCTAGAATTTTCCCTTGTCCCAAGTTTATAGCTTGTTCCAGAGATGCCCCCTTTTGACTTCAGTTATCTTTTCCAATTCTCAGTCCCTCTGTCCTCCCCCAACATCATCCTTCATATTCTCATCCTCAACCCTCACCAACTCAATCTCCTCAATCCATCAACCCCCAATATCTCATCTATTTCACCTTCTCAGTGAGACTCATGTGTTCCTCCACTGGGCCTTCTTAGTGATTTAGCTTCTTTGAGTTTCTGTATTGCTCCATGGATATCCTGTAATATATGGCTAGTATCCACTTATAAGTGAGTATATACAATGTATATTTTTCTCAGTCTGTCTGGGTTACCTCACACATGATGACAATTTCTAGTTCTATTCATTTGCCTGTAAATTTCATGATATTATTATTTCTAATTGCCGAGTAATATTCTATTGTGTAAATGCACCATATTTTCTTTACCCATTCTTTGATTGAGAGATATCTAGGTTGTTTCCAGTTTCTGACTATTATGAATAAAACCTAGGTCAATCATTAGTGGATTTGAAGAAGGTAAGGATATGAGTAGTTAATAAGTTAGCAATCTAGTTTCAAACACAATAGCTTAAATGTAGTAGATAATCCTGTAAACTGGATTCAGTGTATAGATAGATAGGTTCAGGTTTCTCTACAAGTAACTGAATACTTATTAATCTCTGTGATACTTTCTACTGAGGTATAATACTGAACCTCTGTTCCTTGGTTCTTAGAGGGACACACACATATAGTTAGTTACCCAGCATGCTGTCAGACTTTATGAGACAATAACTCCACTTGACCTTGGGATAAGGATATTACATGTTATTGTCATCTGTCAGTGTCAGTGGAAGCTTCACTTTGCTGGTAGTTATGTACTGAAGAACTGTTTGATTAAGATTGCAGGCCTTTTTGGAGGTGACATATGCAATCTGTTGCACAGATCTTGGGGAAGAAAGTTTTTGTGATTACGGAAGACTGACTCCTAAATAGATAATGTGGAGGAAGAGAATGCACTCAGTTCAGAGGTAGGAAGTCAGTCATTGAAAGAGCAAATCCCTTATGCAGAAAAGTTCTTAGTGGACTCTTTGAAAGAGACCTCTTTTGCTAGCTGCATAAATATTAAATTATTCTAGATAGAACTCCTCTCAGCTAGATTTGTTTCTGAAGAGACAGTGGAGAGAAAAGAGAAAGCTTTGTCTATTGTTTTGTGTTCATTGTCATTACAGGAAGTCCAATGTTCATAGCTCATACAGAATGTGGTTTCACAATTTTAGGCATTTGTGTTTCTATTTTGCATTAGGATTAAGAGTTGCATCTTAATTTTTCCTTATTGTATTTTAATCTGCATTTTTGATGACTTAATTTGAATACTAAAATCAGTCAATAGAAAGAATATTGATGACAAATACACACATATGCACATAAGCACATACACACACATAAAGCAAGACAGAGAGAGACAGAGATAGAGAGACAGATAGACAGAGAGAGACTTCAAATAAAACTGACATAAACCCAAATAGAAGAATATCAGACAATAAATGAATCAAGTTCATGGTAACAACATGAAAAGGATGAAATACTTGAGCAAGGAGGGATCAGGTAGCTCTAGAACCTAAGACATGGGTTTGTTATAATCTTCTGAGCCACAGAATATTTGCTTGTTTTCTCACAAGCAATGACTATGTGGAATTAGCAGAGACATTAATGAAGGAAAGAAGCAGCTCCCAGAGAGCACTCTGCCTCTTTACTCATATAAGTGCCATCACAGAATAAGGTAAAGAAAGTAAAAGTAGGATCATTGCATGATATTTAAATATGGGCAAGCTTCCTAAAGTACTCTATGGAAGAATTATTCCTGAAGAGTAACATATTGCTTTTCTATAACTATCTAGCAAATTAGAGCATAGATCTAAATAGAACACTCATCTATCTAGGAGGGCTAGGAGTCAGTGTGTTGCTTAAATGGTGCTTCTGCCTAGATTTTTACTGACTGTGACTGAAGTTTCAGCTAGTGTGTTCTGACATGAAAGCCAAGATAAGATGATTGAAGTTCCCAGGCTGTTAATAGAATTCAGTCCCCTATAGTTGATTCTGGAGGGCTTAGCCTTTGACACATGAACCTTATTGTGGGACATTGATATTATCATGTCCTCTTTCTCCTTTGATGTACAAAATATACTCCTACTAAACTGCCAAAATACTGCCTGACATACATAATGTTCTATGCTAGCAACATCTCATCACTCTTATCATGTTTTATCATTCAGTTGCAAATCACAACTGGATTCACACTAAGCAAATAGGACTTAAGAATCATGAAAGCATGGGGGATGAATTTAGGTACAATTTTATCAAACAGAAATAAAAGAAGTCTTCCCAATAAGCAAATGTTCAATTATGATCTCTGGTATCTGCTTTCCCTAGCACAAAATATGGTCAGAGGCAAGGATTACCACTGTTGTGAGCAGCATCTGAGGTTGTGACTAGAAAGTGAAGAATTGGAAAAAGTCTAGAAATAGGATTTTTGACTGAGAAGAATTGATAGTTCAAAAGTATACACATATTTCTTCTCATTTAAAAATTTACCAGGAACTCTGTTGCAGATGGGGCTTTTCATAGTTGGGTGGACTAGGTCTGTCTTGACATATGAGTCAGCCCTGATGTCTGAGGCTGACTTCCCTCCTGTCAGGAAACAACATTCTAGAAGTGTCTTATATAGCAGTGTACTCTTTAGGTGGCAGTTTTTATCATATTATACTTTTTCTACCCTTGAAGAGAGTATGTAGTACATCCTTGTTGGAAGAAACATATATTCTGAATATGGATTTACCATCCTGACCATCATGATCACCTTTACTGGATAATTAATTAGCATACTGCCTTCTAAGTGAAGCCTGCATCCAGTGTATTTCCTATGGCAAGGTCATGCAATTTGTAATACATTCTGCTCAGAGAAGAATGCCCATCCCAGTTCTTGGCCCATTAGTAGAAGATCAATAAATATTTCTTGAAAGAGTAGATACATAAAATGCATTAAGATGTCCTAGAATAGAAGTTGAAGGGAAGAGAAAAGGAGTATAAAGTTAGGGACTCATAAAATGGATCCCAAAATGAGACAATACAAAAATCAATTCTTAAAAACCTTTCACTTGCTATGAGTGGGCCACAAAGTTGACTTCAGGCCTTCCAGAACAATATGGAGAGAAATGGCATCCATATATAATAATCATGATGACTATAAAACTAAATATCCTTAGTTCACTGATTTGGAAACATCTTATTTACACTATTCCTGAGATATAAACCTTTGTATCTAATATCTTCCTATCAGAAGCAACTCACATTTTCTTAAAATTTTGTCATGTTTTTTGATAATGATTAATTACATAAACTTATTAGTATCATTAAATAATTTTAAAAAATAATTTTAATAAAATGACAAGTATTGGATTATTTTAGCAAATAATTGTTTTGAATAAAATTTTAAATATATTTTGATTAATGCAGATATTTATATTTCTCCAGTTACTTGCTTGACATCAAGGCAAGATGAAAATCATTAGACTTTATTTGTCACATCTCAAGAAATTTAAAGCTAGCATCCTAGGCATTGCCATTTGGACAGTATTGGATGATACTTGTCATGATGATCAAGAGATGTACAATTACTTTCATGTTATTATTATTTATCTTCCCAACTTTAGACTTAGTTTGACACCTCTCATCTGTACATAAAGAGTGGCTGAGACTTCAAGGCTTCACTATTAAGTTACACAACAGTTTTTGCACCAAAATTGAAATGACAGGTATATATGTCAGCATAGATAATAAGTATGTTTTGGTGTAGCAACTGTAAATTCATGTTTTCCAAAAAAAATTGATGATTATACAGTGATAAATACTTTGTTTCTTCGGGTTACTTGATTATCTGATTCTGATGTAGGCATTGGAACTTGTTATTTAGACTTTATAAATAATATGCCACACCCAAACACAGAGACACACGTGACATTTAGTATATATCTTCCATGTGATTTTGCACTATTTATGTGACATTAAATCTGTAGAGACCTAGATTGATTTACAAGTTTTTTGACCAAGAACATGGCAAACAATGCCTTAGATTTATACTTCTGTTTCCATGAATAACTATATTTTTGCTATACTTCATAAAACAGAAAAAAATGAATTTGTCATTGAAATATGGCAACTAAGGTTGTGTTTTTGTTGTTGTTTGGTTAGTTTTTTTTTTTTCAGTTAACTCACGTGTACTTCAGGTCATGTATCTATGTCAAAAGTATTTTGGTGAATAGTTGCTCACATCAGTATACATTTTATAAATGTTTGGTGTATAATCATCTCACCTGTGGAAAACAATGCTTTCTTATTAGATTTCTAATTACTTGTCAAAATAATTGCGCATGTTTCCTCATGAAAGTATACCACATATTCACTGATTTATAATGAAGACTATTCTCATGAACACAGATAGGACATTTCAAATGTTGATGTATAAGAATTCTTCACATGTTAAAGCATTATGTGTCACAATAAGTATTAGAATTGTTTTTTCAGTCTTTTCTTTAGATTGCTAGGAAGTTTTTTTTAAGTTTCATAAAATATGCTTTATTCCCCACAAAAAAACTTTATTATTATAAGTTAGACCTTCATTTTTTTTCTTTTTCCTTCTTTTTTTTTTTTTTTTTGTTTAGTTTTTCAAGACAGGGTTTCTCTGTATAAGACCTTCATTTTCTAGTGTTCTTGTATTCCATATTTTCTTTATGTTATGTTATTTGTAGTGAAAGTTATTGAATATATATATATATGTATACATATATATGTATATATATGTGTTCGGGTGTAAATTTATAATAAGACATTTTACTCAAAACTTCAATAATGTTATAGAGAAATTACACAATCAATTAAAATTGTTATTTTAAAATTAAAATATAATTACATTATTTCCCCTTCTCTTTTCTCTGTTAACCCAATTCCTATTCCCTTGACTCTCTCTCTAAGTCATAGATTATTTTTACTTTATTGTTATTCATATATATATATATATATATATATATATATATATATACACATAAGTATATATCTACATCCTTCTGGGTCTGTTTAGATTTGCTTGTATGTATATGATTTCAGGGTTAACTACTTGGTACTGGTTAATAAGAGGAGAGTATTATTCCTGGAGAAGACTTATTCTCCTCTCTCTGCCAGAATTGTCTTTAGTTATTCTTTCTGAAGAAGGACCATGGGATTTCCTCCTTACATGCTAACATATCCATCAGTGTTGTCATTGTTCAAATCTTTTAGAAAGTCATACTTTTGTTGTATTATGGTTATAGATTCTTTGTTATTTGTAGCATACACAATCAAAAAGGACTTCCTAGTCCCCCTAAAATCTGTTTCTTATTTTAAAGATAGCTTCTTCACATGTTTTGTGAATACATTGGGTATTAAAGGTTTACACATAAGCCAAGAACAAGTCTCAATACAGTGTCTTCGATATCATCTTATTTTTACTCATATTATAATACTATTTTCTTTGCTTATATATATAAATATTATCTTGCACATGTTGTATTATTTGACCCTTTATTTTGCTCTATAGATGATTATTTATAATTAATTATACAAATCAATAATTGCATATTTTATAGCACTGCTGGGCATGTATATTTTAGATATGGCATTTTAAATAGCTACACTAATTTGCCAATCACTACTGATAGAAACATAAATTTATTTAAATATTACATTTATAAATAACCTTACAAGATGGTTTCTTTTTAAGCTTTTTTCAAAGATGATTTTTTTAAATTTTCCTCTTCACCACCTTGACAAAATGTAACTATTCCAGTTGCTTGCTTATAATTATAAAACATATTTATAAAATATTTCCTAAATATATAATTGCCCATATAAAAGCACAGATTGGTTTATTGTTCTCCTATATTTACCTTTCCTCACAAGGGCAAAAGCCCAGTTTTATGAAAAGCAGCTTGATCCCACTGGACAGCCGCTTGGCTGCACTCACAGATGTGTTTAGGCAGGTAGTCTAGTCATATCTACTAGAGCAAAGGCCACCTCCACCTGCCTTATACGAGATATCAAGTTATGGATTCCATTTTAGAGTCACTGACAGGTGTGTTTTTCATCATACAAAGAAAATGTGCCAGAAAATTAAACTGCAGTGAAGGAATGAACAGCCAAGAAGCAAAAGGAAAGACACTGATGTTTGACAGTCCCTTTGGCTTCCTGCAGAAACCATCATGAACTCTGCTTGGAGCCTGCCTCATCAAATGATCAAATAATAATAATAATAAAAAAAAACAGCTAGCTTCACTGAACTTGAAATCAGGTTCTGAATTTGGCCACCCAAAGAATCCAAGTGATACTGGCCTGGAAGGACAAGCAAAGAGAGGACTGAACTGTGTATTGGTGGTGAATGAAAGCCAATACATAGAACAATCCATTTTTTGTACCTTTAAGTGAATGTTGGGATCATTAAAAATGGTAAAGGAGAAAGCTGTTTAACTTGTTATCCACAATATCCTGGAAAGTACAGTCTTGCTCTACAACTTTTAGGCTTTGGGAGATATATTAAAAATATCTCACCACTTTGAAAATATTCTGACTATTCCTTGCCATGTTCAGGACACATGGACAAGAGAGAAGTTGTGATCATTGTGTGGGCATATCTGGAAGAAGAAGGAAAGATATATTAGTAATGGTTAAAGGAAATCCTTTTTGTATGCTGTTAACCATGAGGTGCCAGAGAGATCTCACATTGTTGACCATGATGAACAACACTTCATCTATAGGAAACAGAAGTGGTAGGTAAGCAAATGGACTCAACAGGGAATCTAACTCTGAACTCAAATGTACAAAAGGACATTTACCACCAAGGAACAGGGTGTAACAGAAAATTTGTGGATGAGTATGTCTTAACTAAAGTCACATGACAGGATTCCATTTAAATGTGGGGAGTGTTGCAAAGTATCAAGCATGGTATATACAGAAGAAAGGAATCATCTGTTAAACTATAAACTGACAATGGCTGCTGTTTCTTCTTTATCTTCTTCCTGTTCTCTGTCTTATTCCATTTTACTCCTCCTTTCTTTCTTCTTTTTCTTCTTCCTTCTGCTGCCTTGCCTCCTTTAAGTACACTTGCTCGGAATAGCTTCTACAAAGACAACCACCGTGGGGTCCTAAGCATGGTTATAGGCAGAGAATTTAAAAGATTCTGAATAAAGTATGGTTCAAAGAAAAATTTTTCACACCAGTGCAAAGACAGAGGTGATCCTGTCTTTCTTCCCATCTTCTAAAAGATATCTCGTTAGAAACATACCTCTGTGAGCATGCACAGTCACACACACACACACACACACACACACACACACACACACACACACACACACACACACACACAATGTCTAGATGTAAGGAAGCAGAAAGAGAATTTATCAGAAAACATAGGAAACAGGACCTGATCATACTCCTCATCCTGTTTTCACATCCTTCTATACTATTGCATCAGGGAATTTAGATGTGTGAGGCACATGAGTACAAGCAATGTAGAGACAGAAGATCTAAAATAAGTTGCTTATATCTCAGACCACACACTGGTTCCCAGACAAGAACTGAGCCATTTTTTTTTTTTTTTTTTTGTGAAGCATTAGATGGTAAATAGTTTACCTTGTTCCCACAGAACAGCTAACTTCTCTTCAAAAGATGGAAAGACAGCTACAGTTAATTTGAAAAATTTTAGCCAAAAAAAACCCCACAAAGACATGCCATGAAATATTTTCTTTCAACAACTAATACCAATTTAAATGGCAAACAAAAACTTCTATAAGAAAATGCCATATAAAAACACACTGTAGGAAAGAACTGGCTCTAGTCTGATTCTAGACAGTCAGGTAAAGAGATGTATATTTGAGAAACCAGTACTATAAAACAGATTCCATGTGTATTTGACCTCCAAAAAGGTCTCTGTAGACAGGTATTGAGTGTCTCACTTCATGCATCATCTGTAGGAAGGAAAAACCCTAATTTATCTCTCATGTGGAAGTAAACGTAGCTAATGGATATTGCTTGATCATATTTATTTGTTTTCTACTTGGGTCAGTTGAAAATAATAAGGTTCACCCCTTGTAAAATTCTGTTAAAAGATTTCTGTAAAGTATCCCTTCTTCCTTCCTTCTATTCTGTCCAGTAAATACAGAGAAAAAGCCCTTCATTACAGACATATACAGGAACAGACAAATTCCCATGACAGCATTCAGGCAGGAGCAAATTCAGACTCATAAAGCAGACAGATAGGAGATGATAGAAGATACAGGGAGAGAGAAGTAGAGAATTCAAATCTTGGATTGTTCTTGGTATGATTATTCCAATGGAAAGTATCTTAATATGACGCTGATGCATTTTGGGTACTCTGAGGTTATTATTAATGTGTTTAAACTGATTTGGAGTGGCCATGGGACAACTTCTCCCAAGTGACAAGGACAGGGAATATTGTTAGTGAAGATGATACTTGAGCACTGTCCTAGTCAGGGCTTGTCTTCCTCTACAAAACATCATGACCAGGAAGCAAATTGGGGAAGAAAGGGTTTATTCAGCTTATATTTCCACAATGCTCTTCAGCACCAAAGGAAAATCAGGACAGGAACTCACACAGGGCAAGAACTTGGAGGCAGGTACTGATAAAGAGGCCAAAGAGGAATGCTGCTTACTAGACTGCTTCCCCTGGCTTGCTCAGCTTGTTTTCTTATAGAACCCAGGACTACCAGCCCAGGGATGGCACCACCTACAATGCGCTGGACCTCCCCCTATAATGGGCTGGGCCTCTGCCTTGATCACTAATTGAGAAAATGCCTTACAGTTGGATCTCATGGAGGTATTTCCTCAACGGAGGGTCCTTTCTCTGTGAAAACTGTAGCTTGTGTCAAGTTGACACACAAAATCAGCCAGTACAAGCACCCATTATTAAGGCAGCCTTTCCCCTACAGTGAGCTATGGCAATTCTAGTGTTATTGCCTCTGATTGCTCCTCTATCAAATTTTCATTGTTATTTTGATTTCTGTCTGTTGGTTATGTCTAACATTATCATATTTATTTTCAGCAGAAGAGATTCAAATCACAGGGAATCAAATAAAAAATAACATTACAAAGTATCTAGTGATTTCAGAACTGGGAATGAATAAAATAGATTTGAGTTTCATATATATTATATATATATATCATATATATATATATGATATATATATTTGATATAAGGTGGCACTATGGTAGTTTGTGGATGAAGAGCCACCTCTGATGTTATGATGTAGGATACCCATGTTTCTTACTTTCTCTGAGTCTATTCTTTTTCCTTTTTGGAATTCTTCCTTCCTCCTTCTGAATATGGTCAAACAGCAGCATAACACAAAGCTGTTTGTGGCTCTGACCTCAAATAATGATAATATTCAAATTTAAACTTCCTGTGCATTATTGGTCTTCTGATAGTTCATGATGTTTCAAACATCTCTCTTTAACAAAGCCAATAACACATAGGATGTCAGATGTAAGTGACTTTTGCTGATCTACATTTAACACAGAAATGATGTCTCATGCTTAAACTATGAGAAAATGGAAAAATGCTAAATTGAAACTACAATTTATAACTAAGCAAAAGCTTAATTCCATGTCCTTTAAAACATAAAGTATAATTTTTTATTCTGTTTTCTACATCTTGACTTTGCTTATGGTCATCTTTAAAATGGCTTATTTATTTTTTTGGCAATTTAATACATGAGTACAATGACGACTAGTAGGATTTAGATCATATTCATTCCACTACAACCACCAATTACTGCCAAGCTCCTATCTGTCACCAAATCCCAACTTTATATCTTCTTTAAATAAAAATAACACTCTGAGTGAAATAATTGCTTCCTGTACATTCATGTATTTCTTGAACTATCCACCAGAGCAAGGGAAACCTACCTAATAGGCCATATAGATGAAGGAAGTTGACTCTCCTTATGCCACCAGCAATAACTGCCCTTAGCTTTTCAGGCAGAGGTAGAAGTGGATGGTAGGCTAGTAGGGTCCTGTAAATGGCTCCATACATTAATGTACATATGAAAAATTCTAGTTAGATTCAGTGGATAATGACCATTCATTTATAAAGGTTCTCTACGATAGATCTTTCAGCACTCATATTCCAGTGCAAATTTATTATTTCCTTATTTTTCTTCTCTTAAGCAAAATATATAGATTGGCTGTGTATATCTATGATGAGTACTCATAATGATAAATTATGAATTCTCTCTTAAATATCAAGCTTTATAATAAAAGAATTTAAATGGCATTCCTGACATTAAACTATTTGAGGTTTAGATGAGTACAGATTTGGCGTCTAAAAGTCATGTTTGACAATTCACTGAAATATTTAAGAGGATAAGTCTTAGGTGCCAGTGTGTGTAATCTGGCTTCTGTCCAAAACAACATCCACAATGCCTACCACTATTTTTAGAATGATTAATGGTGAGTAAATGCACTATTCATGTATAATTTATTCATTTATCATTCTATGGGAAGCTCACATGTAATACTAAAGGAGAAAAACAAGAAATAAAAGAGAATTCAACATTATCTGGACTTCATATTTTAGAGGTTAAAAGGCTAATTAAGATACTTACATATCACAATTATATTCTAAATGTATACTACATAAGTCAAAAAGATACCACATTGCTAAAGAAAGTAAAGTGTTTCTCACTACAATATATTTGCCTATTCTATTATATAAGCTCTAAACCCTTCGTATAGCACACACAGATAGGCATAAGATAAATATTTAGCACAAAAAGACACCAATGACTCTCAAATATTAGTCTAATTTTTTGTGTGTTCCACATCAACTCTGTAAAAATGTGATGATGATCTCTCTCCTCTTCCTCATCTTCTGCTTTCTGTCTCCACAACCTCATAGCTGGAAGTATTGCAATCTTGGGCAGGAATTCTCTTCTAACTTCCAAGTTAACCAAAAATGTAGATCTTACATGTATCAAAATGCTTGAGCATTTTCACCTCATGGACATGTTTTTCTTAAAGAACTGTAAATTTAGCTTGTTTTATTCTTAAGTAACTAGTGTTAGTGACATCTCAGGATGATAGACCTGTGGAATATGGAGGACCAAATATCTCACACTGTCAATCAGAATCAGTTCCTTATATGAATATCTCTGCAAGTTTTCCTTCTCTCAAGATGTGATGCGTGTACTCCATGTGATGAGGCACATTACATGCAGTACAAGGTCAGCACTCCAGTGACATGGGTTCCTAGTGATATATGGTTCCTTTATCTTCATTTGACGACATTCAAAGACTCCAGGAGTTTCTCAAGGGAAGGTATGTACATGTAGAGCATATATAACATTATTCCAATGTTCTATAAAGATACTATGGAGTCTTACATAGACTCCCCTTAAGCACTACAAGGCACTGTTATGTACAGCTGCTATCAGCTCCTTTGTTCCTGCCATGACATGTAGCTAGAAACTCCTCTGTACCTAATGCCCAGCTTCCTTGTTCTTATACAAATGGCAGTAATTCACAGGGACATGCCAAACAGTGATAAACATGCCTTAATAGAACCTCGTTTGTGATATTAGAATTAGAATAGAGAAAATTGGTATAATTCTAATTTAAAAAAATAATGGCATGCTGATGTCCTTCCTTAATGAAACCCAACCAATTCTAGAGGTCACTGATAACTGTCACAGAAAAATAAGCATTTAACAGGGGGACGGTAATATGTTACATAGTAAGATTTGTATAGATTTATTTTTCTGGTAAAGGAATGCATTTGGTGTAGCGGGAAATTTTCCACGCAAGTTGGGAGGAGCTAAGGTGGAAGGAGTAAGGAGAGGAAGAGGAGGAGTAAGGAGAGGAAGAGGAGAAGGAAGAGGAGGAGCTAGGAAGGGGCAGAGATGTAGGAGCCATGGATGACCACAGATGTACTGAGAGAGCAGTCCTGAGTAACAACTTATATCTAGGTTAGTTAATTGGTTAACACTTCCAATTGTGTGGGCATCCTGATATTTGAGCATTATGAAACTTATAAAGCCTTTGGCTAATATAAGCATTAGAGTCTCATTTCTACCCCGTGGATGGTGGGATGATCTGGGCCCGACCCAACCTTGTGGAGACAGCATGGAAGATTGGTAGAGCCATCTCCACGCTGGTGTCTCGGGGATGGTGGGCCATGGTGTCTCGGGGATGGTGGGCCGGTGTCTCTGGCCGCCTGAGTCAGAGGCTTGAGCTCCGGCAGTAGAGAAAACATACAGCTGCTCATGACCTCAGGCCTAGCCTAGTAGGGAACATGGCAGATGATTAAGAACAAGCAAGATTGGGAGCTGCTGTTTTAATTATCTCCCTCAACAATTTGGCATTAAATTTAAAGTTTAAATCACTGACTTATATTTGTCATAGTTAATTGATATTCCCTAAAAAGTGTGGATTTTTTACATTTTAGGTTAGTGGAAATTGTTGGATTACTTCTTCCAACCCCTTGATGATGACATTTTATATGTGTGCAACATATGTTACTATTATGAAATGCTTTTCGCTTGCAAAAATGCATGGCGGATAATTTTCTAATATTCCTAGACCACATATTTCAAGAGATATTATGTGAGATTCCTGAGATGGTGTAAGCCTGGAGCTAGTAAATTTGTTGTGTACACTCATTATGGACTGATAATCTCTAAATCTTTTAGTTTTAAAACCAGGACTTAAGTAAGTCTGAAAATATGGAACCACTTCCTTTACATAGTTGGGAATCTTTGGAAATATATTTAGCGTTAAAATAACACAGGGTACAATCCTTGTGATATTATTTGTGGTCCATGGTTTTAAATGCAAATCTCAGGTATTAATAAAGAATTGACCTAATATATACTTGTAGTATGATTACAAGTAACTTTATTTCTGGAAGTCTAAAAAGTATAAATTATGTTTGGCAAAGCACACACTGGGTTAAATAAAGTTGGAGCAGACAGGAATGGATATTGAGATTCTGGTGGTGGGGATTAAGGTCATATAATGACAAGAATGTATTTTGGTTATTATAATACATAGTAACTTTTGTTTTAAAAAAGCAATTATAGGATATTTATGGCATGATAATATAGAACAGTTAAAACATTAAGTATGGAAATAAATATTCTTTAATATTAGGTCTCATAATAACATGTAGTTTGGGATGGAGGGATAGCCTAGTGGGTATAAGTGCTGTAGCACAGTCACGGAGACCTGAGTCTAAATTTCCAAAGCTACATGAAACCTAGGTATGGCTACATAAGCTTGTAGCCCAGCAGAGCAGGAAGCAGAGAACAGAAGGACACTGGGGCTTGCAGACACCAGTGAAATATCCTATGTTAACGGCGTAAGAAAGAATGACACAGGAAAACACTGTGCTTTCTCCTCTGGCCTCTATACACATGGTGCACTGGAACATACCATGGAACACACATGCATGCTCACAACACATATGCTCTACACATAAAACAGAGGGGGGGGAGGATTTAGTTTAGTAGCTTTATCATTAATCTTTGCTCTATGTGTTTAAAAGAATTGAATGGTTACAGGTTTTCTAGTCCTGTAAAATTCAAGTAAACAATGAATGGCTTCATGGCTTCATTAAATTTGTAAGAAATCACATATAACAATTCATACAATGATACACTTTAATTGGAATCATACAATTCTGAAGGTCAAAAAAGCCTTGAAAAAACACTTGTACCACGAGCTTGGCTTAATTCATATATACACTCTCTTTTATTTTCATCCATTTTCTCACAAATATTAATATATTATCAAAAGCAAAAAGAAAATAAAGGAAAAAAGATTTAAAGTTTTCATCAAGTCATGTCAAAATTTAATGTCAGGATTGTATGCAGAATGAGCTTAAAGTAAAACAAAACTTTGCAAGTTATATTGTGCTGATTTTTAGGTACTAACCAAATATCTCAATATTGATTGTGGTTTAAATAAGGGTACTTTTCCTATGAATTGATACAATTAGACTTCTAAAATATTTTTAAAATTTATCATGAAAATCTTGAGTTATTGTACAAAATGTTAATAAATAGAAAGTTACACTTAGGATGTTTTAAAATATATTTTACAAAGTTTAATATCATGGAGCATACACACATGTTTATAAATTTATATATTTATACACACATGTGTGGAGTAGGCAATGGTATGAGTGGGAAGGTTGAAGGACAACTTTCTGCTGTGTCTTCTCATCATTCAGGTTCTAAAATTCAAACTAAAGGCATCACACTAAGTAGCAAGTGTCTTCACCTTCTGAAACATCTCATGTATCTTTTCAGTTATTTAATTTAAAGTAATACCAAAAAACAAATATTTCAAGTGAGCCAGTAATGGAAGCTTTTTTCAGAAGGCTGCAGCCATGGTTCAGTGGTCAACAGTATATATTGCTCTTGCAGATGATTCAGTACCCAACACCCACATAGTTGCCACACCCAGGTACAGGGCACCTGAAGCCATCTTCTGACTTCCACAGACTTCATGCATTAACAAGGTACACATAAACATGCATACATATAAGTAGGCAAAACTTTCATACACAGAAAATAAAATGAATAAATCTAACAAAAATTTAACAAAGAATTTATGGCATTTTAAGAAATGGTTTTACTTAGTACAGGAAAGAATAGATTAAGAATTCAAGGAAGTTCACACTTGCTTTTAGGGTAGGGATCTAAAAGGCATGTGGATTTGTCATGTCTCTAAAAAATATCAGCAATGATTTTGGCTCCACCTAAAATAATATTCATATTTGGTGGACAGGTGAATATGCAACCATGTACTCAAAACTCCATATAAGGTTCTGGAGAGATGATTCAGCAGTTAAGACTACCATTTACATCATCTTGAAGACATGGATTCAGTTCAAAGGACCCACATTGAGTGGCTCACAGCCATCTGAGTCTTTAGTTCCAAGACATCCAATGTCACCTTCTGGTGTCTGCTGTCACTTATACTCACAGCATGCACACACATATGCATAGACTCTGCTGGCACATATTCACGAGTGCTTGTGCTCGCACACACACACACACACACACACACACACACATACACACACACATAAAATCTAAAGCATAAAGCCAACTCTACACAGTGCATAGTACCTGGTTCTTTACACCAAGATATGATATTTCCATTTTCAAGTCTTGAACAGTTTTATTGATTTCCTTCACCTGATTGATTGTATTCTCCTGTATTTCTTTATATTTATTTGTTTCCTCTTGAAAGGCCTTTATGTGATTGATTGTATTTCTCTGTATTTATTTAATAGATTTATTTGTTTCCTCTTTAAAGGCTTCCATTATCTTCATAAGATGTGATTTGAGATGATTGTCTTGCTCTTCAGGTGTGTTAGGCTATTCAGGGATTGCCATAGTAGGAAAGTTGGGTTCTGATGGGTGTATAATGTTCTGACTTTTGTTGATTGTTTTTCTTGCACTGACAATTAGCCATATAGTTGTCTCTGGTGTTGGCTGGCCTGGTAGTCCCTGATGGTAGCAGGCTTCTGGCACTATAGGTAGAGCTAGTATTTCTTAATCGCAGCAGGCCTCCAGGGAGGAAAGGAGGATTGTGGTTCAGGAAGTGGAGTTCTAATTTCATACTAGTAACTTAATAGCACACCTGAAAATTCTAGAGCAAAAAGAAGTAAACACCCAAGAGGAGCAGACAGCAGGAAATAACTAAAGTGAGGGCTGAAATCAATCAATTACAAAAATAAACAACAAAACAAACCCTTAGCCAAACTATCTAAAAAAGCTATGTGGTTCCTGAGCTCCCATGTCTCAAGATGCCCTTCCACTGAAATACCTTCTTTCTGCAGAACTGTATGATACCTGGCTTCTGAGTCCCAGGATATCATTCTATCAGAGCAGAAACACTCAAAATTGCAGTATCCAATTTAACAAAATCAGAAATGAAAAGGTAGACATAACAACAGACTCTGAGGAAATTAGAAAAAAATCATTATGTCTTACTTCAAAGGGTGGTAATCCACAAAACTGGAAAATATAAATGAAATGAATGATTTTCTAGAAATATGTGATTTACCAAAATTAAATGAAGATCAGGTAAACTACTTAAAGAGTCCCTTAACCTTTAAGGGAATAGAAACAGTCATTACAAATCTCCCACCCCTTCTCCACACAGCCAGATGGTTTTAGCACAGAATTCAACCAGACTTTAAAAGAATAATTAGTAACAATACTCTTCAAACTATTATACAAAATAGAAACAGAAGGAATACCACCAAATTCATTCTATGATGCCACAGTCACCCTGATACCTAAACCATACAAAGACTAAACAAAAATATAGAATTTTAGACAAATCTCCCTTATGAACACTGAAACAAAAATACTCAATAAAATACTCACAAACTAATTCCAAGAACACATAAAAAAACATTATCCACCATGACCAAGTAAGATTCTTCCAGGGATGCAGCAGTGGTTCAATATATGAAAATCCACCAATGTAGTCCACCATATAAACAAATTGAAAGAAACAAACAAAAAAAAAAACCCACATGATAACGTCATTAGACACTGATAAAGACTTTGAGAAAAATCCAACACCCTTTCATGTTAAAACACTTGTAGATATCAGGGATAAAAGGCACACACCTAAAAACTGTAAAGGCAAGCCAACAGCCAAAATCAAATTTAATGGAGAGAAATTTAAAGTAATTCTACTAAAATCAGGGACAAGGCAAGGCTGTCTACTTTCTCCATATTTCTTCAATATAGTACTTGCATTTCTATCCAGAGCATTATGAAAACTAAAGGAGAGCAAGTAGGTACAAATTGGAAAAGAAAAAGTAAAAGTATCTTTCTTTGCAAATGATATAGGATAGGATACATAAGTGAACTAAAAATCTACTAAAAAAAACCTCCTACAGCTGATAAATGACTTCAGCAAAGTGGCTAGATACAAAATTAACTAAAAAAAACAAAAAACAAAAAATAGTGGCCCTCCTTTATATAAATGATAAAATGGGTTGAGAAAGGAAACAGGGAATCTACCAATTCTTAACAAAATGCAGATGGAACTGTAGATTAGTTGAGACCCATTATGCAAATTTCATGTTATGAATATAACTGTGAGACCTCTTCTCATGTGATACAACAGAAATCAAAGGACAAAATAGCAAAACAATAGAGGGCATTTGCAGCACTTGGAATAAAATTAGAAACATTCATGTCATTGAATTTAGGAATGAGAAGATACTCAGCAGATATATTAAATAAATACTCTCAAAGTTCTATGAAGGCAATTTTAAAAGGCAATGCTAAGTGTTAAAAACGTCATTACCTTGTTGTCTCTTTGGCAATTATGTCTTTTGTTAGTCATTATTACTCCTGTGAAAAGAACATAAATTACTTATACAAGTCAGAAAATAAATTTAATTTATCTCAATGCAATATTTAAGAAATAATTTCCATTATTATAGAAAAGCAACTCAACATAGAAAATAGGCTTTGCAGTTTAAATATCAGATTATAATAGAAGATACTCCTCTGCATTCTCCTACTTACAATGTATCATAAAGAAATTATAAAGCAATGAATTTAAAATGGGTCAGATGAAAGCCATTTAAACTGTGATATATATAATCAATTCTAGTCAGTTAGTGCTACAGGCTTATTGAGACAAATCCTTTATCAAGATATAAAGCACTAATAAGAACAGAATGTTCACTTACTGTGGATAATGCCTGGAAGACGATGTAATTTTACTTTATTATGTTGTTATCATCAACATTATTTCCTGTGCCCACTGGGCACACACAACTACTGGGGTGGAAAACAGGGTGAGTGGATTTCTCTGAATGAAGACCACTTCCAAAATTTTATAGCTAACATAAACACTGTTTCCTTGAACAATAATAGTAGTGTATCCACACAAATTAGTATTCTATATCTCCTTGAAAAATTTTCATCACAATATAACTCAATAGCTTTCAAATGGGTTTCTGATTGGATTATACAGCAAGTTTTTCAGATATGAAGAGCACAATCCCACAATTGTGACATAATTTCTTATATCTGCCTTAACACTCAATGGGATGAGATTGTATCAAATATTATTTATAAATACATAAGATGTTACAATTGGACAAATTTCTTAGGCTGTCAAGAATTCTGACCAACTATTTTTATCTGAGTAAATCAAAATACACAAAGCAGCTTGGTGAAGCTATGTGTTAATGAAGAATCCTGGTTTATGTATCTCCAGGTACTTCTCAATTGAGGATAGACTTGCATTTCAGTGCTACTAAGGTTCAAAATATCATAATTAAAAAGTGCAGTTGATACATGCATTCTACCAACTCATATCATAGCCTAATATACCTTTGATCTGTTCAGATCATTTCACCGATAGTTGGTAAAACTAATCTTAGACAAAACCAATATTATAGCAAACTGTTTAATGTTTTACTTAATATATTGAATACTATATTTAACTTAAAGGAGATGGTTGTGTGGCTATTGGAGTTGTAGGTAAGCATTTTGCAGATATTGTGAAAGCATATTCAGGAAACACAAATCTAGGAAGCAGTATCCATAAAGCGTTCTAGTTCTATGGTGTATAATGTTATAAAATGGCTTTTTGGGCATATGGCCAACTTAGGAGGCCCTCAGTTTGAGCTTGAGGCCACACATTCCTAACCTGGACAAAGATCAATATTCAAAGTATGTGTCTTGTAAATATATATGACTTTCACACTTTCATAATTCCAATACTTATAAGTCAATCTATAGCAAGTCATAAATAAAAAGGTAAGGCTTTACTTCTACCAGAGGTCCAAAATCTTTTTTAGTAATTTCTAAAAGTCTGATCAAGATTTATAGTAGAAAAATACAGTTGGTCCTTCTAGAGAAGATAAAATATAATGGCCATAAGAAATAATCTAAGATCTTTTCTGTGATGAGAAATATCATTATTCGTGGATAGAAAAGGTTCAAATTGAAGCACTTTATGTGTGATATTTTTTGTTAGTTTCAATGCAAAGGGTTACATTTATTCTAAAACTGTGAAAAATGCTGTATCATTTTGCAATGCCTAAATGATACAAACCTTGGGATTTATTAGGAAAATGAATGAAAAAAAATTTCTATAATTTAAACTAATATTCCAAAAGAGACAATAATCAACTAAAATATACTTGATGAATAAATATAATCTTGCTTGATGGTTCAATATGTGTACTTCAAGGCAAAGAATAAAGAAGAAAGTAGAGGAGACTAAGAAGCACAAAAATCTGCAGGGAATCTGCCATTGTCTTACCCAGATTTCCAGAAAACCAGAAAAAGAATTGATTAAAGATTTGAAGGAAATAAAATGTCGAGGATTAGGCCTTCCACGTAAAGGAGGCCACCACTGTATCCACCTTAAAATATAAAATCTTGAGAGATTGCTTACTGGTTAAAGCATTTCCTGTATATATATGAATAACTGGGTTCAAACATTGAGAACCCAAGTAAAAATCAAGCATTTCCTTGTGTCCCTGCAATTCCAGTCATCCTTCACAGAGATGAGCAATAGAGATAGGAGAATCCACAGAGGCTCCCTAGTGTGTCTATCCAGCAGCAAACTACAAAGATGCCATTACTCAAACATGGTAAAAAGAAGACCAATACCCAAGGCTGGTTTTGGAACCCCAAGTGTATTTATGTGAGCACCTGTAACCACATATATATTCTGGGTGGACAGTGGGCAAGACTATGGTTTGGGTAGAATCAGATGTTCCCATCAGATGTTACATAACAGAGTCAATGACAGGAAATTTGCTTCTTCTCTGAATTAAAACAGTGAGAATTTTGAATAAAAAAAATGCCATTATCTTGGCTTCAAAAGACTCACTTGGTAAAACTACCATATAAATCCATATATACACATACACATATACACGTCCACATATATATCATATACATATAGCTACAGGTACACACACACACACACTAAGCTGAATAAATAACCAGAACCAATCACATACCACATAGAGTTAGGCTATTTAAAATAGCTAAGGCATGGACCCATTCAGGCTCTTGGGTCACAGTGAGCTGGGAGATGAAGTGTAGTGTTTTAGTTAAGAGAGGTCATTTTAATTGTTAGACAATAAATAAACACAAAAGTTGTAGTGTAATTTACAGGTCTCATTAAAAATGTCACATGCATCCATAAATATGAGCTTCTAAAGTAAAACACCATGTTGTGTTTATGATTTTCTTCAGCTATACATTATTGCAATTAACCATGGAATTTTAAAGTACAATTAGGTTTTTTCTAGGTGAGGAAAATGAAATAAATCCAAAAAAGTAGCATAAACTTTGGTTTGACATTGAAGCTAGATTCTCCACCCTAAAGGACAAAACATGAATGAGGAAATTACACAATTCAGTGATTTTCGTTTGGTGTGGGAAATAGCTGGTTTGATAGTAACAAGCTTCTAGGTAAAACTACCTGCAAAGAGAGAGAGTCGCTGATCAATCATAGATAGTATGAAGCTAAAAAAACCAATAATTTCTATAATAATAGAATATAAGAAAGAGACCAAGATTGTTGGTACACAGAATTGAGAAGCCAGTATATAGTAAAGCTCTTTGAAATGGGTAGAAACTAATTCTTTTCTATAATTGAAAATAAATTTTTATACAATGTTTTCTGATCATGGCTTCCACCTTCTCAAACACTCTTCCACCTACCCACCCAACCATCCAATTCCTCTGCTTCTTTGTTTTTGCTTCTTTGTTTTCTTGTATTTGTTGGTTGGTTGGTTGGTTGGTTGGTTGGTTGGTCAGGCTTTCTTTTTCGTAATTTTTAAACAAGAAAATGTAACAAAACATAATATAATAAGATAAAACAAAACCCATCATGTTGAAGTTGGGAATCTTTGAGAAAATAATATGGATAAAGTTGTCCAGAAATCTAAATGAATAGAGAGTAAATAAATGGTAGCAAAAATACAAGAAACTGCCCTAATAATAGCATAAGTGATGATAATATTATTACTTTTGATGGTTAGTGAATGTTCTAAAAGTTTTTTATGAGAAGCTAGGAAATTTCTCCATCTTCTCTTGACCTGGACAGACTGATGTTTCAAGAAAATAATCGTCACATGGTGCTCCAGGAAACAGCATCCTCAGAGTAGAGCCAGAACATTCCATCAAGGAAAGAAGGCACTCAGAGAGGTGGCATAAGTTATGTTTTACTATTAGCACTTTCAAATCTCGAATGATTACCACATTTCAGAGCCAAAGGAAGGAACAAAACATATCTCTGCGGTGTCTAAGAGGACCTGGTATCTTTAAATGTTTTGATGACTTCCCTGACATAAGTTACTTATTTATTTATCATTCATTTTCTATGTACAGATGTTTTCATGACTGTAATGTGTGTATCATGTGTATGCCAGTACCTCCAAATGCTAAAAGTGGGCATAAGAGCTGCTAGAACTTGAGTTACAGACATTTTCTAGCTGCTATGTAGATACTAATAGTTGACCTCCAATCCTCTGAAAGAACAACTATTGCATTTAATTGATGAAACATTATTCTAGTGCCTATTAATTACGTGTATATTTTTTTCAGTTAAGTAATTTTTGATAAGTCATTAAAATAAACTGATAAATTTCATAAAACATTGAACTCCACCTAAGTCCAGGAACAAAGTGTTTATGAGTATTGTATATTGAAAAATCAGAGTTATGTTATTTAATATTTCTTTCTAACAATATGTTTTAATAATTAACATCAGTTTAAATGTAATCTTCTGTATTAACTGAAACTTAGCAAATAGATAAAGAAGAGGGATGCTGAATATACACATGGAATCTAAAATAATAATTAAGAATTTATATGAGTCTAGTTTATTGCATGCCTAGTTACCAAAACTTTTTCTTATTTTTGATGAAGCATGAAGCTATAGCTTACATAACAATTGAACAAACTATTTCTTCTTCAGTACTTTCAGCGAGTTCAAAATGACGTGACATAAATTGGCCAGGTAAGTACCCTATTCTGGAAATAGAAAGTGGAAAAAAGTTATTTTATAAAGAGATCAGTCATAGTAGAAGGAAGGAGAAAGAAAGTATATTGGGTAAAAGACATCAGAAAGTTTTATGTAAAATCCAAATCTCTAAGTTAGAATTCATTACCCAGCCAAAGGATAAGGACTGATGTCCCATGTGAACTGACTATTGCATCAGAGACATGTTACAGGGCTATGAGGGAATGTTGTACTGATTTGTATCTTACAAAGCAAGGACTCTGTAGACACTGTGATCAATTAACATTATTAAGTTTTTTTTGTTGTTGTATGACTCAGATATTTCTATTTTGCCAGCATGTCAGTGTCTCTTGATATTGCAAAAGAACTCAAAATTTGAAGAGATAGCTATTCATCATCACAGGTCCTTGGGGTATGTTCCAATCTTCTTGCCATTGCTAGATGTACTCTCTATATAAGGATCATGATGGATAAAGTGACCCAATGCTAAGAGTTGAAGTGTTCAATGGCTGAGAGTGGAAATGTCATACTTAACCAGAAGTAGACAAATCAGGACAAAAGGTTCTTACATTTCTTAGGCGTCAGGACCAAAGCAAAGGCTTTTTCCAAAACCATGGAAAACATTCTTACCATTCTCTGGGTGAGAGCTTAAAAGGCACTAATAATGAGCACTCAGGTGACTCAGACAAAAGCATCGGTTCAATTAACACCTTGTAAAACATTCCTGCCCTGGTAATGTGAGTGCACAAAGAGGAAAGTAGTGAAAATAGGAAGAAGAAAGGATATAGAAATGAAACCCAGTTTCACAGGCTCCCAAGGCATCTCAAGCAGGAGAGGCATGCAAAGGGCTTCCCTCAAGGAGAGAATGTAACATATAAAGGACTAAGTTGAACAATGACAGATTAGATATTTAGATATTCTGTATATATTAAGTAATGGTGAAAATACTAATTATATATGTGGTAGCCAAACTTCTTGACAAAATGAAGCATCTGAAGAAGTACCTGATTACTATAAAGGTTTGTTTGTGTGCAATAGAATATAGTAATCACAAATGCCAACAATGTGAAAGAGATTTAGACATAATATTACAAAACACTGTGAAAATTGTCTTCCTTCCTTAGTTAGGGTCTGCTAATTACTTAGGTCAACTTAACACAAATTAGAATTAATGAGGAAGTGAGAAGCTCAATTGAGGAATTATTTCAATCAAAATGGCCTAGACACATGTCTATGGGGAATTTTTGTGACTAAAACCTACTGTAGAAAGGGGAATCCTACGGGAGATGGTCCGTGATCGCCTTGTAGGTTGTTTTGGGATGTACATAAAAGCTAGCTGAACAAAACATGGAATCCAAGACAGTAAGCAACATTCCTCTGTGATTCCAGCCTTTAAGTTTGTGCTTGAGATCTTACTTGATTTCCCTCAGAGATGGACTGTACCACATAAGCTGAAAGGATGTTTATTTCTCCCCAAGCTGCTGTTGGCCAATGTTTCATCACAACATTCAAAACAAACACAGGGTGTGGGTGGGCTTACTCTGAATCATTGGCAATGTCAGTGTTTATTATGTAACAAATAGAACAGTGTGATAGCTTCTGCAGGTCATCCCAGATAGTACTGACTCTACTCAAGCAGTAGACACATAGTATAAAATATTATGTATTTAATTATATAATTAAGATAAATATATAATGTGTTTAAACTATAAGTAAAGTTGAAATAAGATATATACCATAATGTATTTAAACTATAAGTCTTGTTTAAATAAAATATATACCATGTTAATATATTAAAATTATAATTAACAGAAGGGTAATATTTAGTTTAAATGAAACTTTCTCTTATGGGCAGACACTATTCTCTTCAATAGTCTATGACCAGCAACAAAAATTGAACACCCAGCAGGAAATTCTCTTCTTTGAGCTGCTGAGCATGATTGTCCAAGAGACTCCCAAACCATCATAGGCTATTGTATAGTTTTCCTTGTTCCTGAGAGGTGGAAGCTACTTCCCAACTGCTGAAGATAGCAGGCAATTCAGACTCATGTCCCAGAGGTCCCTGGGCTGTAACTGAGTGGAAAGTGTGTTCCCTGAGGAATAGATTTTATAGTACCAAATGGTGCTATGCAAGTTTACAAAGGAGGAAAGAAACTAACAGTAACAGTAAGTTATTTGTGTATGAACCACAATAAGATCCCAGCGTGGCAAGATAGCACAGGGAGAAGTAGTATCATGAGTCATCTTGGTGGCAGCCAAGAGCACTATAATTGGACTTATGACTTGCTCACCAAGAAGCTAGTGAAGTCATAGACCTTGAAGGACAACTTACCTTTTAATAAATTAATACAAATTCTATAAACATATTTTAAATATTGGAACTTGTACATAAAGATATGTATAGTACTTATCCCACCACAAAGAAACTTTTCTTTTTATTTGACAGAGACCATTACTTAAAACCACAACCAATCAAAACACAGAACTGTGGATCCCAGTCACAGCAGATACATCTACAATTCAATGTCCACCTTGAGTTTCAGGAATCAATGAAGAAGATACTGCAGAAAGATTGCATTACCCAGTGGTACAGGGATTTATTTTTGTATTAATATATCTCCTAGAAGTGTCATATTCTACAGTCATAAAGTCTCACCAACATGACTGGCTCAACATTAGCTGAACACAAACAAAAGCAAGAAACATACTAGCATGAATGAGAGAAGAGCCCAGGGGTCACAAATCTACACAAAGAACCACAGGCAATTAAGTAATTGTGAAAACAGAAGAAATACTTTTCCCCAGGGAAGAGTACACTCATCTGTCATTCATTACTAAATCCAATAGTCTATCTATCTATGTATCTATGTATCTATGTATCTATGTATCTATATATGTATCTATCTATCTATCTATCTATCTATCTATCTATCTATCTATCTATCTATCCATCCATCCATATTTAACACCAATTAGTGAAAACAAAGGCTGTGAATTTGAAAGAAATTACGATGGGTTATAGAAACTTTTAGACAGAGAAAAGGGAAAGGGGAAAGATGTAGTTATAATACTATATACTATAGATATTGTATACTAAAAATAAAATTATTTTTATCTATCAAAATTATTAAAAGAAACATATTGAAAATAAATCTCATTTTCCATTAATTCAAAATTTTTATATGTAGGAGTCTCTTATTTATTTCAAACAGATATGCTAACCACAACCATGTTTATGTGACATTAAATAAGACAATATGTTATTACGAATTTGAAATCAAAGGCATAAGATCTAAAGTCATGAGAAATAAAATCTTATCTAATTCAGGTAGTGATATAACTTCTTATCATGGAGGGAAGGAACTACTAAATACTCTTCTGCAGCCAACCAGTGACTAATAGAAATTCTTGTTAACACAAAAATATTTGAATAATTGAACTCTTGAAACATTTTAGAAATAAAAATTTACCACTCAGATAAAATCTCATGGCTTCATAATATCTGCATATCCTTGGGGAATGTTTTCTAAAAAAACTGAAAAATGTTCTTAAAAATAAATCAAACTATTTAAAGGGTAAAAGTAAGAGACAATCAGAATATATTTTGGTGAAAATGCACAATGATGTGTGTTTGTTTTCAACAAGATCGAAAGGACTGTAATGAATGTAATTTTTTAAATCCAAAAAGGAAGTATCTAGTAATAATATTTATGAGACTACAGCCATTAGAATTCTTAACAAATTCTACATTATTTAAATACAATGTAATTATTTGATACTACTTATTTGGTTTTCCTATTGGTGGAATGCTATTATTAATTAAAATAAACAGCTTTAATGTATGTGTTTTATAATTTCATGTATTTTCCTTAGAAAAATTTTGATATCCAAAAAGCAAAACAAAAATGTAATTGTGACACTTCAATTATGTCATTATGTTACTCTAAGACTGAGACTCACATTTTTAACTTTTTATAAGAAAAGACAAATTATTCATTTTAATAAGGAATGATGTAGCAAAAATGAACAAAATTTTACTTCAAACCATAGGATTCATTTTCAAGCCAGAGAGCTGAAGGGAAGAGAGCACATGGCGTAGAGCCTCTGGCCACAGAGCTCTTCTCACAAGCACCTCTGCTTACTGCTGTCAAGGCCTGAGTCTGGGATTTAGAGATCTGTCAGTGTAAGGCACAGATCATGTAGGATCACATGGAGCATTGAAGGTAACACTGGCTCTGAACCTTTATCATCCAGATTCTTTAAACTCAACTATGTGGCTCTTTATCATGAGTTCCCAGAACTGCATCTACAATTATTGACATGAAGGAGTTCACTGTATTTGTTGCAGATCCCATGACATACCACTACATACTGGACATCTTTAAAAGGCTACATTTTATCCCTCTATGAATCCAAGTCCAGAGGTATGAAATCAGTGTGAACAGAACTCTTTGTTTCAACTATGTTGAATAACTTTCTGGTTCCCAGTTGTTTCTAATTTCAGTCTGTTCACATTATGGCTTTCTTTGTACTATAAAACCATCACTCCAATCTCTGATTAACAAGGTCAACTCAGAAATTGAAACTCATATTTTTCCAGTGTATGGCCTCTGGTGTTTACAAGGATAATGGTCATTGGCTATAAGGTCCTTGCCATGTAATATTACTTCAGCTTAAATAACTACATCTGCAAAGATCATATTTCCAAATAAGTTCACATTCTGAAGTTTTAGGTGTGCATTTATTGGGAAGAGAGCCTACTCAATACTGTACTTGGTGTCCTCTGTGGTCTGCATATTGGTTTGTCAAATTTTTTCTAATGTTTACTATTATTTTCTAATGTTTACAATAGAATACTGACCTATCAGTAATTGGGAAGCTAACATGGTCCCATGGGTGTCCTTTTGCCAGTGTGTTATAAATACATGGGTGCAGAATTGTAGTTTCTTAAGAAAGATCTAGAATGTGTAGGCTAGGCACTGTAGTCAATAGACTATTTAAGTGGCATCATGAATTCCCTGGTCTGTGTGGATCCCGGTTGAACAGTAAGAACCAAAGAACATGCAATTTCATATTAAGTGATATACATTGATGGCATAATGGTTTGACTCAAAGTCATGGATTAATTGATATACAGTAATTGTTATGATTCAAAATGTTAAAGTTCTGTCGTCTTCAAATAGCTGCCCTCCAAAATAAAGGCCTCACAAACAGGTAAGAATGACTAAAAGGAAGAATCGTGTCTTCTGAATTTTGAACAGATTTATTTACTCAAAAGTATATAATTCTTTGAATAAGTGGTAGAATGTGTCCTGAAGACAGCTATGCCAGGTAGTCTGTTGTGTATTTTAAGGGCACATCTGATAAACTCCACCCAGTTTCTCCAAGTAGAGGACAGATGTGGAGACTATGAGAGAGACTGAGATAAGACTAATTGCAGCATTAAGAAAATGGTGGCTATTGCCTATCAGAAACTGAACTCAGCAATAATGATCTTGGAAAGTAGAGAAGCTTTCATACAAATATATAGAAGGTATGTAGTTTATGTGTCTCCATGGGAGAAAGTTCCTGATGTATAAAACTAAAGAATAAAAGAGCAAAAGGGAACATGTACTTTCACCTACTGGCTGCTATCTGGAGTACATGAGGGTTTGGAAGCCCCAAGCCCATGTGAGTATAACTATCTTATCGAAGCCAATGTTGCACAGAAAGGTCAAAGATAGGTGTAAAGTTTTTCTTCCAATCCAAAAAGTGGTTGTATCACATGCATGTAACTGTGCTGATGACTGCTGCTGTAACATCTCAAGAGTCATGAAAGAACTCTACTAGCATCAGATACTAGTCCTATGTTGTAGGTCCACTTAAGCTTCACACTGAGGAAAGGAGCCGACCTCTTCTACCAGACTCAGCCTGGAATTTGCATTACTTACTAAAATTCTTTAGTGTGGTAGAATAATGCAATTCATTTTTACTTTTTTTACTATTACGAGGACTATTTTTGAGATTTCTGGATGCCAGATTTTTCTATAGTAAAGTTACACTCATCATAAATAGCTAAGAGTGTGACTAAAATTAACATTGTATTTGGTTTTTTCCCCTACAAGCTGAGACAGCACTGATCACTTCTTCTGGTCCACGATGGAAGTAGGACTTTGGCCTTCTGATTAGAACTGTTCAACTCTGAGGATACTTGCACTCAACATCCTTGTTTTGCTTCTCTATCAGTCCATAGAAGGTAGCAAAAATTCAGAAGACACGATTCTTCCTTTTAGTCATTCTGCAACATTAGAATCCCTGGCTTGAAGCATATACATAAACCCATTGGTTTGGCTGTCTTCTAGGCTGCTGACATGCTATGAAGGCTCAACTAAATACTCTCAACAGAAAAACTGTTCAATATTTACCATTTAAAAGTGTTGATGAAATGGCCATTTTTGAAATGTTTGACACAGGATGCCCTGGCACTGATTGTTTTAATTAAATATTCTGCTGCATCCTGTTTCCATGTAGCTCTGAAGAGGGCTAATTTCTTCTAACAGTGCAGTAGATGAGATAGGAGGGAACCTGTCTGAAAAATGAGTTTATCCTACTATTCATTTTATGCCTGATTTTAAAGATGACTCAAGTCTCTCTAGTAACAATTGATGCTTCCCTATCAGTAAAGTCACTTTGACAACAAAAGCCATGCTTTACACCAGAATCCACTTCCCTCATCAGTTACATTGAAATATAAAGCAGAGATCTGAATACTTGATGAGGTATGATGAAATGTGTTTCTTTGACTCAAGTTGTCCTAACTACAGAATCATCACACGACTTGCTGTCTAATAGTAGTCTGGATAGACTATCAAGTAAGTAGTTAGCTGTGAGATCACTGAGAACCTGTCAGCTCTGTCTTGGTAGCCTTGTCTCTGATGGCTAGGATGCCACATGGGATTAAACACTCTTAACAATATGGTTAGGTTGTTTCTGCAACATTAGAGACAATGTACTTTTCCAGTTCCCTATGTGTGCACTCAGGAATGCTCTGCATCCCAGAAGTTTGGGACTTCATTGTGATATCATCTCATGAGGTTTGAACATTGTGGTTGTTCTAGAAGATGATGAGACAAACTATTCAAAAGAGGTTGGTTTCATGATAATTTGGAAAGAATAAAGAAACACTCTCAGGAATATGTAATCAACCTCAAATATTCATAGGATTGTGTATTAAATTTGCACTGCAAAATCACGGGATTGCTGTCTGCCTTCTATGTAGACCTCTATTCTGTTTTGAAATGTAAGCTTTGCTTTTCAAATACGTTTATGATTAAATTGTCTGTCTCTCAACTGAATTCTTTCCTTCGAGGAGGCAGGAGCCTTTGAGACCCATTAAACAGAATTACAACAGACTTTGGAGGGATTTTTACATGAATTTTATATGGAGATCCAAAATTCATCACAAGAAATTTACATACTTCTTTCAAAAATTAAATGGTACTCTATTGTTTATAATTCCCTTTTTGAACCATTCTGTTTTATTGTGCTGCTATTAAATTACATTATATAAAGCTCGTAGAACCTCTATTGTTCATAATTCCCCTTTTGAACGATTCTGAAATGTTTTATTCTGCTATTCCATTGCAATATTATATAAAGCTCATAGAGCTCTTAGTCTACAAATTTTATAAAATAGTTTTTAATTGCACTCCACAAAAGTCAGAGTAAAAAGTCAAAAGAGTACATTTTAACTCATTACACAATTCTCATACTTTCTAATAATAGATTTTAGCTAATAAAATATTGTTTGTACTATCAAGTTTTATTTAATAATGGTACAAATGTGGTTTTTAAAAGGTTTTGCACAATAGATATTTATTATGGAAACGTGTGAAGGGTCAAATCTATAATTTGTGAACTTTAGTGTATTTTCATCATTGCATTTGAATTAAGAGTGTTTTACACTCCAAAATTAGAACCTTATGAGCTGGAGAGATGGCTCAGCCATTAAAATGCTAGACTCAAAATCAAAATTACAACCTTTTAATGTGATGACATATGCCTATAATCTCCAAGTCAGGTGACTAAAGCAATATAGTAATGAGTTCTAGCCCAGCCTGGGCTATATGATGATACCATGCCTCAGAAAACACAATAGGTAACTAAATTATAAACAATATGCAGATAGATGATAGATAAATAGAAAGATAAATAGAAGATAGATATATATAGATAATAGGTGATAAGTAGATAATAGGTAGATAATAGATAGACGGATATATGACAAATAATAGATTCAGCAAAACTTCTAGATCTCCACAGCACATAGAAGGGAACACAACAGAATTAGTATCAATTAACCCAGTGATATTAAGTGCTACTTATACTTTCTTAATAGCAAGTCCTTGCTAGATATATTGCCCATTAGCAAGGCTGGTGGAATACTTTGTGATATTTTTTCAAAGTAAAAGTATGAATTACAATCTTTATTCACTGTTCCATAGTAACATTTGAATCTACATAAGATTTTGATACTCATATTTGGTAATACCTTCTTCTTGAGTTTGACTTTGGAATGTATAGTTAGGATTTAGATGCAGCTATAGTGTGTAAATACAGTGCAGAGCATTTGAAACCATGTGTTCATGTTTCACATTACAAAAAAAAAAAAAAAAAAAAAGGAATCTTGATTTCTATCTACCCTCCAAAGTCATTTAGGATTTTATTACTGTGTCCATGGGTTTGCAGACATAGATAAACTGAGGAATGGGTTGCAACTGGAGTATTCAGGTATTGACCCTTGATCTCGGGTGCTCCCTCATCTCTTAGGTGTGATGGTTATGGACAAAGATGTACTGGACATTCTAGAAATGGGAGTCAGAAGGTAATGCTGCTTCAGGGACCATCAGCAAAAAGGATATTATCAACCCAGATCGAAAAAAATTTAAAAAATCTGAGAAGTCTTTGGAGACACTGACCTTCAAAGGACTTGAGGACATGCATGGGTGGGAGGTCTATTCTTTGCTTTATTCTTACAAAAAGCATGTACCCCCAGTACTGCCCAGTGATATTGTTTAGGGGTATTGCACAATAAAGGATAAATTGGTGTCCAAGAAGTTTTGACCTTGGAAGTGGATGCCACTTAGCAACCCATCTTGAAAAGACGGTTTCATGTTTTTCCACTGGCAAAGAGCAGTGGAGGAAGGCAGGGACTACCCTTTTGCCAGGTTCAATATGATGGTGCAGGTGCCACTGTACTTAGAGCAGGATTACCAGCTCTTCCTTTATGATGATGCATGGAATAAGGCAAAGGCTGACAAAGTCTTTAATCTGAGCTGCCTTTTGGATCTGCTCTTCTTAGTTATTCATGGTCTATATGACTATCAACAGTTCAAGAAGTGTTCTGTGGAGGACCTGAAAGAGAGGTACTATTACATGTGTGTCAAGCTTGCCAACATGAGTAGTGTGCCAGACACAAATCTGAAAATACCAATCTTTGATGCTAGGCATGAGAGACTGTGGAAGGAATATTTGGATCAGTTTTACAATCAGACCCCAGAGCAGGTGGCTACAGGAGCTGCATAAGAACCTATGGATAGGCATGGCACCAGGTTGAGGGAAGAGACCAGCCACCAACCTCAAAAATATCAATCCAGAATTTCTCCTGTCAAAAAGAATTGCAGGGACAGAGTGAAGCAGAGACTGAAGAAAAAAACATCCAGAGACAGCCCCACCTAGGGATCCATATCATTGGCAGATACCAAACCCATGCCAAGAAGCGCTTGCGGACAGGATCCTCGTAGAGCTGTCCCCTGAGAGGTTCTGCCAGAGCCTAACCAATATTGATGAGGATGCACACACCCAAACATGAACATGGGGACCCCAATGGAGGAGTTAGGGCAAGGACTAAAGGAGCTGAACGTGATTTCAATCCCTAGGAAGAACAACAATATCAACCAACCAGACATCCATAGCTCCCCAGGACTAAATCATCAACCAAACAGTACATATATAGGGACCCATGGCCCCAGCTGGATGTGTAGCAGACGATTGCCTCATATGGCATCAATGGGAGGGGAGACCCTTTGGCCCTGTGGAGGCTTGATGAGCCAGAGTAGGGGAATGCCAAGGTTCTGAGGAGGGAGTGGGTAGGAGGGTGGGGGAGCACCCTCATAGAGGCAGGGGGAGGGTAGAGGATCGGGGTTTGTGGAGGGGAAACTGGGAAGGTGGATAACATTTTAAATGTCAATAAATAAAATAACCAATAAATTCAAAAATAAAAGGTAAGACTGAGACATGGAAAAAAGAGTGGGAGAATAGCAGCCAAGACCTGTGGAAGCTGATTACAGGAGCAGACACCACTGCGGAGCAGCAGTGCACAGAACGCAAGTCTCCCAAGAAGCTACCCCAGAAGAAGAAGTCTGAAAAGCAGGCTGTTCCTGAGACTGCAGGCATCAAGTTTCGAGATTTTAAGTCAGCCGGTGTCACATTACAGAGCCAGGAGATGAAGTTACCCAGCCCAGTGGGTCAGAAGATCAAGGTGCTGGAGTAGATGCTGCTGGACTTTGGTGTGGTCCTGAGCCCTACCTTCCAGAGGAGTTGGTGCATCTATTCAATGAGTTGCAGAGTGACCTAGAGTTGCTCACTGAGCTCAAGCAAGCTTGTGCCAACTGTGAATATGAGCTACAGATGCTGCTACATCTTCATGTGGCCCTGGCTCAGACAGGAGTGCTGGGGCCCAGCCATACATACCAGCAGTGGGACCAACCTAGGCTTCTGCTGAGCCAACAGTGTTTGAATATGGACTTGGTCTTGACCTCACCAAGGACAGTATCAACAATGTAGTGGGTGCACCCCTCATAATCCAATTCACAGAAACAACAGGAATCAGCCTCCAGTTCGTGTTCTGTGAAGAAAGCCAAGAAACCATGAGGAGTCATTAGGGTTGGATGTGTGGTGTAAATAGAGCTGTTACCATGTGCATTGATTTGGGATCATCTGTTTCTCAAATATTTAAATCTATATGATTTATATCATACCTACTTTGATTATAAATGTTACAAAATCATAAATTAAGATTCTATGTTATAAGAAATATATCAATAATTAGACCTTTAAACAACAAGAAAAAAAAAAAAAAACAAAGAAAAAGATCTTATGTCACACCAAATTGATCCTATGTGCATCTCTTAAATTGTATTACTGATAGAATACTAATGGCACTTTCATACTTAGCTCAGAGTATTATTTTATAATAACAGAGACTCATGATATAATTATATTGACTAGATAGCCTCTGTCAGATATTTTCTGTAAAACACTGTATTTTATGATACTTTTCCAATAAGACAAAATCAGTTAGTCATCTGAAATTACATAATTATTCAGTTTTCTACAGAGAACTCAAAATATTGGCAGAATGGAAATCTAGCCATTTCACTATTTACCTAAAACATTGCCCAGTTAGCTGTCAGTAAGGACATAGAGTTCATTTTCTCAGAAACTTTTTGTCTCATTAAACGCTTCTTAAATTTGACACTGGCATTTGGGAATATTGAAAGTGTCCTTACTCTGTCCTTCAGCAATGTGAGAAACTAAGTAGCCAAACATAAGGACTGTTCTGCTGTAATAACCCACATAAGAAAGTTACACACCACCACAGATCTAAGCTGACAAAAGAATATTAATCCTTTATTTTTGACTGAAATTCAAGAATGTGCTAACACCCCAGAAAGACTCCTAGTGACAAAGCTCAGGGGTGGGCCATTTTTTAAAGGCAAAAGACCATGTAGAACAAAATTACAACAGTCTTAGAAGAGTATCCAAGTAACTTTATACCATCTGTTTTGTCAAAACATAGTAGTTAATACAAACACAACACAATTCATTTTAATTTATATCTTTATATGTTACCTTATTGTATTTTGGTTTGTATAAAAATTAATGATTTTAGTTAATACAACTGGACCATGGTCAGTATCACAGACAATCCAAAACATATTGCCTAGGAGATAGTGGTTGATGTAAAGAACTGAGAAGTGTCTAAGCAGATGCAAGAGGGAGTCAAGAAAATAAGGCTTAAGGCTTTATATTAGTCATGTCATTGCAACTCTGGAAGAACCTTTAATCCATAAACTAAGCTATGTTTATGTTCTAAAAGTACTATAGGAATTCTTAGGTATCCATTCCTTTATGTTATAATTTGAGGAGTGATTTTATTTGTTTATACATACGAACATTCTGCAAGTGACATGGTTTAAACTTTATTAAAATATTTCTCTATATATGCAATGGTGAAAGCCAAATGATTTGTTAAAATAAAGAGTTCCTGGGCTTATATAGCTCACACATGGTGGTGTTTGAGTTTTCTTTCTTTTATGCTATTTATGGAAGTATAATTTGTGAATGACAACATAAAAACGAATAAACTTTATGAGATTTCTGTTTGGAAAACAAAATTTTAAAAATTTAACATAATATGCATATTTCTACATACATGTTCAATGATTTAACATAGCAGTTTAATGTTTTTAACCATAGAAATCCTGTTGTCTAAATTATAAGAGCTATTATTGTTATTGACTTGTAAATCTAATCAATAAGAACAATGTAATAATTCAAGATGAAGAAGGTGTTGGCATTAATAGAGAGTTGACAAAATACATCTGATTTAGAAACTTCACCAAAGATGGGCATGTGACTACCAGGAAAATTAATTTAGAAGTATAGATTTCATGGATCTTGATAGATGGGTCAGAAGTTAAAAGTTCTTGCTAGTCTTCCAGAAGATCCAAGTATTTTTGCTTGCACCTGTATCTGACAATTCAAATCTACCTAACTGTAACTCCAGTGCCAGAGAATCCAACAACCTTGGAATGGCTATTCCTGGTTGTCAACTTGATTACATCTGAATGAACTACAGTGCAGAAATGGTGGGCACAACTGTGATCCAGATCTTAAGTCTGGAAGACAGATTTCTGACCTTGATCTTGACATGGAGATCTTGAGACTCATGGGAGGTAGTAGACGCCTTTAATTCCAGGAGACTGAGGCAAGCAGATTACTGTGTTCAAGGTCAACCTGGGACAAAGCAAGTTTTAAATCCAGTTGTTGTGGTAAACCTTTTTAACCTCAGTCAAACCTTCTGCTGGAGGCCTATATAAGGACATTGAAAGAAGGAAGATTCACTCTTCTTTGATCACTTGCACTCATTTGCTAACAAATCTGTTAAAATCTACTTCAACAGAAGAACAGCTTAAACAACTAGCCTCATGGGACTGAGCAACTAGTAGATTCTTGGACTTCCAATTCACAGCTGCCCATTGCTGAGTGAGTTGAATTACATACTGAAAGTCATTACTATAAATTCTCTTATATATAGAGAGAGACATTTCATGAAATCTGTGACTCTAGGGAACCCGCTTCTGTTCTGTATGGATACTCACACATGGTATACATTCATATGAATGTCATCACATACATATACATAAAAATAATAAAAAAAAAGTATTTCTAGAAGTAATGATTCACAGCATGAACGAGGTTAGAAATCTATTTGATAAACTTACAATCAGTATGGTAATGGGTTTGGAGGATTAGAAAATTAGGTTTTATATTAATCATGTTAAGTATCTCTTTAATTTTTCATTTGCTTGTAATTTGTTCATAATTAATATATCAGAGACTCACATTCTTATCACTGCAGGCACCAAATTATATGAGAAAAAGGGGTAATTCTCAGCTGTTTCCATGTCCTCCATAATGAGAAGCAAAAAGAATATGGAGATGGATGATTAAAATATACTTAATAACTGTATTTCTGGACAGGTACATGTGTGGAAAATGAATGATCCAGGACTGAAACTTTCATCATGCTGTCAAATATACCAATAAAGAATCTTTTCATAATTACTTCTAAAAGACCACCACCTTAAGATAAAATATAAGATTGGATAGCCAGGTTTCAAGAGTAGAATGACAATATTATAGTTTTGGAAACTTGGTGATAAAGTTCTATTTTCACTTACCTTGAATGCATGTAGTGAGAGTAGTCAAATAACAGAATGTGTATAATTATAATAACTGGCTGAATTTTCTTAATTTTTAAAGCATTGTTATTATATTGTATTTTTATTAAAGAGTAGAATACTTGTATTTACTCAACCATCTGTGATATTCACTGTCCTCCCATCAATACTAAAATTATTTAAATTACATCAACATAATTTAAAAATATTTTAATGAATTCTTTATTCTGCATGCCATGGGTATTTTTAGTTAGGCCTGAAGTATTTATTTACCTGAAATACATACAGGAATTGAGTGGTTTGCATGAGTTTCAGAGATTCATATCTTTGAGTTCTTGTTATCCAATTGGTGGAACTATTTGAGAAAGGTTATGAAGTCTGAACTTATTGAGGGAGAGGTATCCTTGGGGCTTGCCTTTGAAGTTACAAGACTTCACTCATGGCAATATGTTGCAAGGCAGTACCTCATAAAGACCTTGAAGTGATGATTAGTCCTGAGCAGTCATTGCATGAAAATGTAAAATTGAAGCCTGATTTGTATTGGAGATCTCAGGATTATATAGGTGCCAGTGTCATGAGATATCTTTGAATGAAACACCCTAAGAGATATAAACCTTTTGTAGGCAGCAAATCCTCTAACATCAGATATTTACAGGATTTACAGTTGGGACCTTTTGCCCTTGTGAATTTTGATCTTGGTTTAGTCCTCTGTTTCCTCACTCTGTCTTGATTTCTCCCTTTTGGAATAATAATTCATATTCTGTCCCACTTTATTTTAGAAGTATGCAATTTGCTGTTGGTGTTTACAGGTAGCTAATTTTTTTTTCCTTGAGTCTCAGAAACTAGACTTTGGACTTGGGACTTTTAAACAGTGTTGAGAATGAATGGCTATAGAAACTTTTGAAATTGGGAATTTTGCATCATATTGTGGCCCTAAGGTCCAGGAAGTAAAATGTGGTAGTTTGAAAGAGAATGATCTCCATAGGCTACATTGTCTGAAAACATGGCTACCAGTTGGTGGAACTATCTAGAGAATATTAAGTGGTGAGGCCTTGTTGGAGGAGGTGTGGCACTGTGGGTGGACTTTGAAATTTAACAAATCTGGAGGTACTCTTTGTGTGTTCTCTGTCTCCTAATTGGCAATCGAAATGTGAGCCCATGGCTATTTCTACTACCATGCCTGTTCTATTACCATGGGCTCTAAGCCACTTAAACTCTAAGACAAATTTAGCATGTTCTTTGATAAGTTGTCATCGTCTCTTTGCCTGTAGTTGTGTCTCAAGATGTCAGCTTTCAGCTACTGCTCCAGCACTGTGACTGCTTGCTGGAATGTTCTCCATTAGGATGGTCCTGGACTCTCAACTGTCAACCCAATTAAATGCTTCTTTGTATAAGTTTCTTTAGTCATGATGTTTTAGCACATCAATAGAAAAGTAAATAAGACAGCAATTATTTTCTTTTAATTCCTGTCGACACTATACCCTACAACAACTTTCCTCAATTAAACTGAATTTGTCAGTTCGGTAAGGGGAATCATTACAACTGTTAGTTAAAACACTTGATTTTCCTCCAAATTATCAGAGACAACAAAAATATTTTAACTTGTTCAAAATATGTCCATTTTAAAGTCTGACTCATTGATACTTTCCTAGTATTGCGTCATGTGTTGTATTGAGCTATGGAAATAACCTGGACATTAAATGTCTATACGTCATAATATTTTGACTTCTTATTTCAATCTTTAATTTCTTGTCTGATTAGGAAATTTTGTTCAAGTATCTTCTACAGCATTTGGCTCTAAAATGTCTCCAATTCTAACATCTTCTCAGAGTTTCATAAACATGCTACATTGTTGGCATTTCTTTTAATATTAATCTCAGCATAATTTAATTTTATAAAAACATTCTGTGTTCATCCTTAGACTATGGCCCACCATGCACTGAGCCTGCACATCATTTTACACTGCTGCCTGTCCTAATATCTATATAGGAGAGATAATAGCTATTTTTATGTATTACTGTATGCCTAATTTAATTATTCAGTAAACTCATTCATGACAGAATTGAATTATGATTTCCCAGTGAACATAACCTAGTCTTTACTCAGTGGACCTTATCTTTGAGAACCTCTGGAGAATTCACAAAATTCCAGCTTAATAATGTGCACTCATTGTCATGCTAGCTGAGTCCTGCTCTTCCTGGCTGTCTAAAAATAAATATGAACCATTATCTGCTTTACTCACTTAGATAATACTTACTTATCAGGACATTTTCATGGCACTTTGAAAGTAGAATGATGTCAATACCCTGTACAACACAGACTGCTGTCTACAAGTTTAAATGAAAGAGACCTTGTACTGTACAAGTTTGCTTTTTGTCTATTCCTGTGATAACTTTAACTACAACAGAAATTAGTACCAGGAGTGGGATATGATGTGACAGAGAGATGTAGAGACTTGGCACTGATACTGAAAGAATACTTTCACCAATGGCCTGTCTTGACCTCTCAGTGTGCCAAGTTTTCTATAACCCTTCAAGACTTCAATAACATGAGAGACTCTTGCATTACAAAGTTCAGCAGGCATCATGAGATCTAGCCTTGGCTTCATCTGGATACACTTTCTGTGTACTGACACCAAGGCATCATTTCTTAGAAGATTTTGATTGGCCTAGCCAAGCAAAGTTTCAACTTTAGTGATTATAGTCTCTTCTAATTATTACTCTCTAGCCCACCAGGACCACAGATTCTGAGGTTAAAATGTCTCATAAGTTATTTTGAAGGAGGCTTGGCACCATGTCGTAGGGTTAGAGTCCCTGAAAAGAGATTTGGAAAGCTATTGATAAAGGTACTATAGATGACCAGTAAGGGTGACAGTGGCTGTGGCATGGGGCTAGCCTAACCTATGATATGTGCTATGTGTTGTGAGAATACATTTAAACAAGAGGATTATGAGTCCCAGATCTTCTCAAGTCTGCCAGTGAATTTTATACTTTTGGGAATTTGTTTGCTTTAATTTGATTGTAACTGTGTCCTTGTTGTTCATTATTGAAATAATAAAGTATTTAAGTATTTAAGTTTTACTTTCCTTTCTGGAGCTCACATTTAGAAAGACTTTGTAGTTTTAGAAAGATTTAAATTTTTAAAGATTGTATATTGGATAGAAACTGATTTTTTTAAAAATATTGAACTTTAAAGACTGTAAAACTTTTAAAATTTTAGTATGTTTATATTGGGATATTAATATACAATCTTGGGAATGAACTAAAAAGAAAAGGTTATTGTTTAATACTGCTACATTGTGTGTCAAGTTGACAAGGGGTTGATTTTCTGGCTTGTTATATGCCAACTTGATACCAGCAAATGTGAGTTAGGTAGGGAACTCTGGCTTTAGGTAATGCCACCATAAAGTCTGTTTTCAAGCAATTTTGTAGTGCATATTCTTAGCTATTGATCTAAGAAGGTCCAGCCCATGGTGGGCATTACTCTCCCTGTGTATGATGTCTTACAGTGAAAAACACAGCAGAGTGAGCAAGTTATGGGAAATAATTCAGTAAGCAGCACCCCTTAATGGCTTCTGCGTAAGTTCCTTTCTCCAGGTGTTTGCCTCACTTGAATGCCCACCAAGACTTTTCTCATTGATGAACTACTACCTGAAATGTAAGCAAAATATACCCTTTCATTCCTAATTTGATTTTGGTTTTGGTGTTTTATCACAGCAGTAAAAACCCTAAGACAGTGATTAATTGGTATTCTCTGAATGCAGAATGTAATAATGAAGACTGTTGCTGAAGGGAAGGACACAAGACAAGGTAATGGAAGAAAGACAGTGAAAAGTGGGATCTTAACTGAAAACTTGCTTCTGTATATTTCAATGAGGAAGTAGGTCACAGAAATTACAGCACACATTTAGAACAATTCTTGGATCAAGAAACAAGATCTTGGTACCCCCCATGTCAAATGGTCTTTTTATTGAGTACTGACTACCTACTAGACTACACATCATTAGCCTGTAACTGACACAATAGCAGTTTGCTGAACAAGGCAGTAGGCACATTGAATTGTTTATCAATCAGCTGGGCAATGTGCATGACAGTCCTCAAAGGGAAGTACATTTGTCTTCTTCAAATGAAAACAAACAAGTACTTTGGTGGAACAAGGGTTCTAAAACTTTAGCAGGTATTTGCCTTATCTGGCAACTGCCAAAATCATGGTGCTACTGTCACTTTCCTCAACATAGTGTCAGTAGCTAAAGACTCCATGGTATTTTGTTGTGCAGACAGGATTGTGAAGCTATATTAGCAGTGCTGAAATGGCAAGAAAAGACAACATCATATTTGCTATGGGAAGTAACCTCATTGAAATGGGAAACCCTAGATGATCCAGGGAAATTATAATATATGTAAATTTTAAAGTATTTCCTTCATTGCCCTGCAGATTCTTGTGGGCATATTTAAAATTAGAACAAGGATCCAATTTTAATGTGTTTTCAACTTAATTCTTTCTTTAACGAAATAATTTGATCATGCTTTTTTCCACCTTTGATTCCCTGAACCTCTCTACTTCCTTACCCACCAACATTAGGTCTCCTCTTCTCTCTCAAGAAAACACACACACATACACACACACACACACACACGCCACACCCACACACAGCACACAAAAAAAAAACAAATGCAAAATCATCAAGTAAATCAAAGACCAACATGACAAAAAACAAAGACAAAAAACAAACAACAACAACAACAAAAAAAACATAAGTTAATAAAACACATTGAGTTTATTTGTGCTGGCAAACTATTCTTGGGCATGGTACCTGCCCTGATGTGGAGTTGATATACCCCGGGCCCCTGATGTGAGAAAACTGAAAACATTTTTCCCTTTGCTGGTGGGTATCAGTCGACTGCAATTATCTTTGTTGTTAGGGGTGTAATATTTTGTCCACTTCTTATTGTTGGATTTTTGTTTTTGTTGAATTTTTATTGGTCTCATATGCATGCTGTCACAGTATCTTGAGCTCCTGGGTTATCTATGTCTTTTGTGTTAGGAAGACACTATTTCCTTGGTGTCATCCATTACCTTTGGACCTGTATATAAACCTGAACCCTGAGGGGCACTGTTTGATGAAGGCATCCTAGTTAGGACTGAGTGTTCCAAACTCTTTTATTCTCTGCATATTGTCCAGTGGTGGTGTTTGTGTTAATTCTTATCTACTATAAGAATCGGCTTCCATATTTAGTGTTGAACAAGGCGCTTAAATTGGTCAGGGTTTACAGAACTTATGGATAGTCTCTATATAGTAAGGGTTTGTTGATGACTTGCAGTCTGTAGTCCTACTCCCCAACAATGATCAGCAGCAGCTGTGAATGGAAGTCCAAGGATCTAGCAGTTGGTCAGTCCCACAAAGAAAGAAGTCGAAAAAGAGAACATCTTCCTTCTTCCAATGTCCTAATGTAGGTCTCCATCAGAGGTGTGCCCAGATTAAAAGAGTGTTCCACCACTCCGGGACCTGGAACTTGCTTTGCCCAGATGACCTTGAACTCAGAGTTCTCTTTGCCTTAGTCTCCTGAGATTCATAGCCACTATGTCTCAAGATTTCTATGCCAAGATCCAGATCAGAAACTTGTATCTCCAGCCTCTAGATCAGGATCAGAGGTGAGCCTTCCAATTCTGGATTGTAGTTCATTCCAAATATAGTCAAGTTGACAGAAATAGCCACTACATCTATTTTTGATCAATGAATTTGTCATGACTAACATGATAGAGGAACCAAATGTTAATCTAATGCTCATAGAAAAATGGGCTTTCCAGAAGTCCAAACAGCCAGAGGAAAAACATTATTCAGGAAAACCTGAGCATTAAATTAGCATGTAAGAAAGCAAAGAGAAGAGAGTTGATGAGAAATTTTAAAATCCAATGTAATCTTAGTATTTAGGAATATACCCGTAATATCATCATGCCAACAAAGGCAGGAGGATTTTGGATTATAACATAGCCCATGCTAACTCAAAACTCTAAAATAATAAAGTAACAAATAAAATTTAATATAAGTAGAATATTACACAAAAAAGAAAGCAAGGTCATGGTTTTATTTCTTTTTCTTTCTATTATCTTTACTCTTGTTTTTTACAGTCCAGTCTTTATGCCACTCCAGGTCTCCCCTCCAACAGTTCCTCATCCCATTCCAACTCTCCCTTGACTCCAAGAGCATGTCCCTACTCCCCACCACCACACCACACCTGGCAGGCCTTCCCACTCTCTGGGGTCTCAAACCTCTTGAGGGTTAGGTGCATCTTCTCTCATGGAAGCTAGACCAGGCATTCGTCTGCTGAATATGTTAGCTTTAGTTTCAAGAGGCCTATTTGCTCCTTGTTTCTCTTCTTGCCTTCATAGCCATATTCCTTGGGGAGACTGCTTTCAGAGGGTCTTTTAGAACCACGGTGCTATTTGGCTTCTGGGAAAAACTTTTTCAAACCAAAAGGATCTTCCTAAAAGTGAACCAATCCTTCTTAGCCTTTTTACCTACAGTCTGAACCAGAAACGCCTTATCAGGAACAAATCTGCTGGTCTTTATCCTTGTTTCGAGGTCATCGCGGTCCATGTCCTTGTTCAGGTTTTTACTGGGCCTAGAGATACTCTTAGCCATATCTTTCCCATCTCTCCAGGCCTGATCATAAACATTGTAAATTTCATTTTCTTTACCTGTAAACCCTTGGATTGTTTGCAGAGCCTTCGGTCATACTGGACGCCATTGAAAGTTGGAGGATTGGGCACAGCAAGAGCAATGACTTCACTGATAACTCGATTCTCATTTCTCTGTGGTTTAGACCTCTTCTCGGGCGCTACCCTGGAAAGACTCTGGTCGCGCAGCCTCTCTTTTCGCCTGTCCTGACGGATTTCATCCCTTTCTCGGGCCTCTCCATCCTCTTTTTCCACATGGGTTTCATACCAGCTCTCCTTTCTCTGGCTTTCTGGGCCATTTCTCTAAGTTTCTCTTCCTGTTTCTACTTTTCATTTTGAGCCATCTTTTTCTCTGATTGGGCTCTCATTTCCACACCTTCAAGGGCCTTCCGCTCACAAGGTACAGCGCTTCAGCCAGTTTGGCAAAGTTTGCATTTATACGTACAGGCTGCAGCCCTCCTCCATCAGCAGCCTAGATCCAGGTCAGGATCGTCTACTCCTGCTGCTCTTTAAGAGTCTTCTTCCCAGTAGGAGAGTACATTACCAGTGTTGGAGAAGAAGGTGTTCCCCCACCCCAGGAAGTTTCTTATGAATTCTGAATCTCAGGGGCTCCATTGTGTCTTTCTGCATTTCTACCATCAGCATAAGCCTATGCTTAGTTCCAGAACTGAATGCTCCACCTTGCTGAGATGGCAAGGATATGCTGAGCAGGAGCCAGCTTGTCAGCTGCAGGAACTGTCGTGGCCACAGTAAGCCTCCTTGACACTAACTTCTGCAAGACTACTCTTGTCTTTTCTGTTATTTTTTTAATGGTGTCTTCATCGGGCCTTTGCAGGTCAGGGTCATCGGCAATCATAACCTCTTTTGGAACGAGGTCAGTGCATTTGCTGTAAATGACTTTGTCTTTGGACGATCCCGGTCCATTGTATTTAATTTTCCCTTCATGATCCAACTGAATGGCCAGTGCATTTGACATTTTTTTTTCTTTCACCCCATATCCAGAGGATACTGGGCCACATGGACTTTTGGGAAAGCAATACCATGTCCAATATCTTCTAACAATCTCAGAATCTATCCTTTCCTGTATTCATATCAGGGAGGGTCCATTCAAGAAGAGACTAATGAGATCTGTTGTGATCCCTGAGATCTTGCCCTTTCTTCAGCTTCAGTTGATCCTAAGATAGCTGAGTAGGCTCAGGTAAAGAACTGGTGAGCACCATTTTCTCTGAATGAGGACTGAGACAGGTAAGAAGATTCTTTCTCAGATGAGGTTTTTCTGTGTAGCCCTGGCTGCCCTTGAACTTTCTATAGACCAGGCTTGCCCAGATCAGATATCCACTTGCCTCTGCTTCCCAATTTGAAATTAGCAAGGGAAACTACTGTGTCTTAAATTGGGCAGAGTTTGTGTGTGTGTGTGTGTGTGTATTTCCTCAAAGCCCTGCCTTCACAGTGACACACCTCCTCCATCAAGGCCACAACTCCTGATAGTACCATACCTTGTGCCAAGCATAATTCAATCACCACAACAATAAAACAGACAAAGGAGAATCATTTTTTTAATTAGGTTATTTTTGTTGTTGTTGTTGTTGTTAATCATTCCATTTGTTTACCTCTCAGATGATATGCCTCTTCCAGGTTACCTCCCCACAACGCCCCCCTCCATTCCATCTACCCTCTCCCCTTTGTCTCTGTAAGAGTGCTTCCCCAGCCACTCACCTACTCCCTCCCCATCCCTCCTGCTTCACCCTATGCTGGGATATCAAACCTCCACAGGACCAAGGGCCTTCCCTCACATTGATGTCAGACAAGGCCATCTTCTGCTACATATGTTTCTGGAGCCACGGATCCCTCCCTGTACACTCTTTGGTTGGTGGTCTAGTCCCTGAGAGCACTGAGTGGCCCACCAGCCAATATTGTTCTTCCTATGGGGTTCCAATCCCACTCCACTCCTCCAGTCCACTGAACTCCATCTGATGATTGGCTGTGAACATCTGCATCTGTATTGGTCAGGTGCAGACAGAACCTCCCAGGGAACAGCCATACTAGGTTCCTGTCAGTAAGGGCCTCTTGGCAACAGCAACAATGTCTGCATTTGGTGTGTGCAGATAGGAAGGATCTCTACATGGGGAGGTCCCTAGGTGGACCTCCTTCAGTCTCTGCTCCATTTTTGTCCCAGTCTTTCATTTGGACAGGAATATCTTTGAGTTAAAAACTTTGAGATGGTTGGGTAGCCCCATCTGTCACTGGGCCCTGTGCCTTTCTACTGGAGATGGTCTCTACAGGTTTTCCCCTTTTCTAAGCATTTCAGCTAAAGTCATCCTTCTTGGGTCCTAGGAGCCTCTTGTTTTCCTGGTGTCTGGGATACTCCAGTGGCTACCCCCATTTCCTCATCTCCTACTGCTACATTTTTTTAATTCAATTTCCAGACCCTATGTACCTCTCTCCAGTCCCCTCCAGTACCTGATCCTTGCCCCTTTTTTCTCTCCCCTCTTCTCTCTCTCCCAGGTCACCCTCTCTCTCCACCTCCCACAAAAGTCATGTTTGATGTTAAAAATTAACAAATGTATTATTGTCTAGATTATAAAAGCAATTTTCACAAATCGACAAGAAAATGAAAAAAAACAGTATGTAAATGGGAAAGGGAGACAGGCAGACAAATCACAGAAGAGGAAATCCAAATACCTACCAAGTATAAAGAAATAGCCTGCTCCATTAACAGATAAACTGTAACAGTAGGATATGTTTTTGAACATTTTTTTGTTTTGTTTTAGAACATAGGGTGTTGGATCCAAGCCATTGCACGTGCTAAGTCTCCACTCTACCACTGAACTACATCTCCATCCCCCAAGATGATATTTAAATTATTTTTTCCGAGACAGGGTTTCTCTGTATAGCCCTGGCTGTCCTGGAACTCACTCTGTAGACCAGGATGGCCTCGAACTCAGAAATCTGCTGCCTCTGCCTCCCAAGTTCTGGGATTAAAGGCGTGTGCCACTATAGCCTGGCTATTATTTTTTTTTTTTTTTTTTTTAGAATATTATGTAATTCCATCATTCTCCACCTATCTTTCCAAACTGAGCAATGTCCCCCCTCCTTCTCCCTCCCAACTTCACTGCCTGATATTATTTTATTGTTCTGTCTGTCTCTGTCTTTGTGTCTCTCTCTGTCTCAAACACACACACACACACACACACACACACACGCACGCACGCACGCACACACACACAAATTAGAATGCTCGTTTCTGGGGAAGATGAATTCTGGAAGACTTGTGAATTCAAGCCAGAGTTTCTGATCATTGAAATCAGCTGTTACTACCTGAGAGACCCGTGTTGCTGAGAAGCATGGAAGCAGCCACATCCCTCTGGCCCACAGCCTCTGCTGCAAAAATACCACCAAACTGCACACAAGGGAAAGCCTAGAGGTAAGGGGCTCAGCAGAGAGGATGTTTTACGTACCTTGTGAAACTTTTGTAGTATAGTCAGACAACTGTTTCTCAAAATGGTATCAGATGTTAGAACTATAGAACTGTTATCATGATGTTAAGTCATTTCCCATTTATACTGAAGCCAAACTTTCTCAAATTGTGTATTGAAGTAGTTTTTAATTTGCCATTTGAGAAACAAAACCCAATTCCCCAAATTTAAATTTCAATGAAAACGTATTTTAATTATTGAGAGCTTATGTGAATTCTTTTTTTCAGTTGTCTATTTTTTGTCACTGCCTTTGTGATCTGGGATAGTACTGATCTATTAGTACAGTAGCACAACCTATCTAGTTTCAGGTTCTTGACCAATTTCAGCATTATTGCCCATTGTTAAGACTACTGATATCTTTACACAATCTGATGTAAAGGCCCTGTTTCTAAAGACAACACTTACTTATGTCATTTAACATGGAGAAGTCGAGGTAGTGTCTCACTAGAAGCTTCATCCCTACCGACTAATGCCCATAGTGCTGAAAGAGTTATTCGGATGCTACTGGAAGAGAATGGCAATCCTTGCTATCACCCAGTTATAAACCTTTAGACCTACAATACAAACCTCCCAGCAAGATATTATGGTCTAATAGTAGCACAACTGCTTTGGGAATAATCAACTACTTTTTTAAAAGTTGAATTAAAATCCTACTCCCTGACATAGAGCCCATACAATAATCCAATTTCAAAATTCACTGTAGTCTGAAAGGCAAGGGATAACAGAGGCAAGGATTATTTGGTGGTAATGGGGTTGGTGAGGCATAAACATATCTGTGGTAGGGTCTGAATTACAGTTAACTCAGTCAGTTGAGATGTAATTGTTTATTGTCTGGAAATGAGAGCGATCTAGAGATTCATGTTGATCCTTGACACTGCCATCTGCTAATATGCATAGCATGAGGATGACCTTTTAAGTGGGAACAGGTAGATTATAGTAGCTAAAACTTCTGGTATATAGTAAATTGGTTACTAGAACTATAACATAAGATACCGAGAAGGAAATCATATTCAGGAGTCTGAAATTAGAGAGGACGATATATAGGTAGATTCTTATTCCAAGCAATGAAATGATGTTTGGGCATGAAGATGGTATCACTTACACAGTGATGAAGATATTTTGCATTAATATTATTAATGGAAAATATTAATATTATTAATATTTTTAATTAATATGATTAATTGAAAAATGGAATCAAGAGATACCTCCTGAGGAAAGGTGAGTTATGAAGCTTCTCAAGGAAAATGATTGCTCAGTCTTGTTATCAAAATAGGGGGGACACTCCCCCTTTCATTTCATTTACATTTAAGAAATTTCTTGAAAATGTAACAAAATGTGGAAGTACTCTGAGAGAGAAAAAAACAGAAACAGTTCATGGTAAATGTTGCTCAAAATTTAAGACAAAAGTTTCAAATGATAGGTATGTTTTTCTTTTTTTTTAATTTTTTTAATCTTTTTTTTTACACTCCAGATTTTATGTCCCTCCCAGTCCATACTCTGACTTTTCCTCATCCCCTAACTCCTCCCCAACCCCTGTCTCCATAAGGATGTCCCCATCCCCCACCCCCATCCCATTCGTTCTCTAAACTCCCTGGGCCCTCCAGTCTCTTGAGGGTTAGGTGCATCTTCTCTGACTGAAACCAGACTTGTCAGTCCTCTGTTGTATATGTGTTGGAGGCCTAATATCAGCTGGTGTATGCTGCCTGGTTGGTGGTCCAGTGTCTGAGAGATCTCAGGGTAAAGGTTAACTGAGAATGTTGGTCCTCCTAGAGGGTCACCCTCCTCCTCAGCTTCTTCCAGCTTTTCCCTAATTCAACCACATGGGTCACCAGTTTCTGTCCATTGGATGGGTGTATGTAAATATCTGAATGTGACTCTTTCAGTTGCTTGTTGGATATTTCAGAGGACAGTCATGATAGGTCCCATTTTGTGAGTACTCCGTAGCCTCAGTAATAGTGTCGGGCCTTGGGGCCTCCCCTTGAGCTGAAACTGACTTTGGGTCTGTTGCTTGACCTTCTTTTCCTTAGACTTCTCTCCATTTCCATCCCTTCAGTTCTTTCAGACAGAAACAATTATGGGTCAGAGTTTTTCACTGTGGAATGGCAACCTCATGAGTCACTTGATGCCCTGTCTTTCTGCTGGAGGCTGGCTCTACAAGTTCCCTCTTCCCACTGTAGGGTATTTCATCTAAGGTCCTTCTCTTTGAGTCCTGAGAGCCTCTCACCTCCCAGGTCTCTGGTACATTATGGAGGGTCCCAACAACTTCTTATCTCTCATGGTCAACTGTTGACTGTTACAATTCTTTTTGCTGGTCCTCAAGGCTTCAGTCCTTTTATTCCACCCAATACCAGATTATATTTCCCTCCCCCTCCCCCCTCCCCCTCCCATCCCCTTTCTCTCCCAGGTCCTTCCCTCCATACCCCCTTGTGGTTGCTTTCTTCTTCCTTCTAAGTGAAATTAGGGCATCTTCACTTGGGCCCTTCAGCTTCTAGACCTTTTTGAGGTCTGTATCTGTATCTGTGGACTGTATCTTGGGTATTCTATACTTATTTTCTTTCCTTTCTTTCTTTTTTTTTTTTTTTGGCTAATATCCACTTATTTGTAAGTACATACCATGCATGTCCTTCGGGGTCTGATTTACCTCACTCAGGATGATGTTTTCTAGTTCCATTCATTTGCCTGCCAAACTCAGAATGTCCTTGTTCTTAATAGTTGAGTAGTATTCCATTGTGTAAATGAACCATATTTTTTGTATCCATTCTTCTGTTCTGGGGCATCTGGGTTGTTTTCAGCTTCTGGCTATCATGAACAGGGCTGCTATGTACAGAGTAGAACAAGTGCCTCTGTGGCCTGGTGGGGCATCTTTTAGGTATAGTCTCAAGAGTGGTATTGCTTGGTCTTTAGGTAGACCTATTTCCAATTTTCTGAGGAACCTCCAGATTGATTCCCAGAGTGGTTGTACCAGTGTGGAATCGCACCAGCAATGGAGGAATGTTCCTCTTTCTCCACGTTCTTGACAATATGTACTGTCACCTGAGGTTTTATCTTAGACATTCTGGTTAGTGTAAGGCAGAATCTCAGGGTCATTTTGATTTACATTTCTCTGATCACTAAGGATTTTGAACATTTCTTTAGGTGCTTCTCAGCCATTTGAGATTCTGCTGGAATCCCAGCAGCAGCTGTGGTACTTCAAGAGGGTTCTTACCAAATGTTCTGAATTCAGTGGATCTCCTGGAATGCCTCAGGATGTGGTGTCTTCAGGGGAACAAACTAGCTAGCAGTCTGTTCCAGCAGAAAGGCTGGGCCAGAAGGCTAGATGTGTTTTTCTTAAAAGTAGAATAACCAGAAGCTGGAAACAACCCAGACATCCCTCAACAGAGGAATGGATACAGAAATTGTGGTACATTACACAATGGAATACTACTCAGCTATTAAAAACAATGCCTTCATGAAATTCACAGGCAAATGAATGAATCTAGAAAATATCATGCTGAGTGAGGTAACACAGTCACAAGATAACACACATGGTATGTACTGACTGATAAGTGGATATTAGGCAAAGGCATGAAATACTCATGATACAACTCACAGACCACATGAATCTCAAGAGGAAGGAAGACCAAAGAGTGGATGCTTCAGTCCTACTTGAAGTGAGAACAAAATAATCAAGGGAAGTAGAGGGAAGGAGGAACTTGGGTGGAAGAGAAGAGGGGAAGGGGAAAAAGAGGAAAACGATAAGGTATGAGAGAAGATGGAGGAGATGTACAGAGGGTCAGGAAATTGAACAGAGGTGTACAGTAATAGGGATGGGGAACTTGGGCTAGCAACCAAAAAGTCCCAGATTCCAGGAAAGCAAGAGCCTCCCAGGCCCCTCGGGGATGATAGTAACTGAAATACCCACAAACAGGAGTGAGAACCTGTAGAGAACATATCCAGAGGTTAGGCATGGCTCCCCAGCTGAAGGATAGGGACACCCACCCATCTCCAAAATTTTAACCCAGAATTTCTCCTGTCCAAAGGAAATACTGGGAGAAAGTGTGGAGTAGAGACTGAAGGAAAGGCAATCCAGAGACTGACCCACCTGGGGATCCATTCCACATGCAGACATCAAACCCAGACACTATTGCTGATGTCAAGAAGGGCTTGCTGACAGGAGCCTGATACAGCTGTCTCTGAGAAACTCTACCAGATCCTGACCAATACAGATAGGGATGTTTGCAGCCAACCATCAGACTTAGCAGAGGGGTTCCAATGGAGGAGATTAGGGGAAGTACTGAAGGAGCTGAAGGGGCCTTATCTGCCATCAATGGGAGGTGAGCCCTTGGTCCTGTGGAGGCTTAATGCCCCAGTGTAGGGGAATTCTAGGACAGTGAGGCAGGAGTGGGTGTGAGTGGGTGGGGGAGCACCCTCATTGAAGCAGGGTAAGGGGGGATGGGATATGGGGTTTGCAGAGAAGAAACCAGGAAAGGGGATAACATTTGAAATGCAAATGAATAAAATATCCAATTTAAAAAAATGAATGTGAATTTATATATGTGGATCTATTTTGACAAATGGCAGAAGAAACCAAAATACTGAACAACTGGAGAGGTGGTTATCCCAAAAGTCATTGCCTGTATGTGGGTTATGTTCTTCTAGCTGGGTTGCCTTGCATGGACTCACTGGGAGAGGAAGCACCTAGCCTTGCAGAGACTTGAAGTGCCAGGGTCAGGGGATATACATGGGGCCACAACCCACTCAGAGGAAAAGGGATAGAGGATGATGGAAAGATTGATGTTAAACTACTGGAGGTATATTTTGTTCTTGATAACAAGTGAATTTGTACATGAGTAGGAGGTATTGGGAGAAAAATTCTTTGAAGTAGCTTTTACAAAACAGGTAGACACAGGATGTCTGTCTAAGTCATACAAATGTTGACATGACTAAGAGGATTGTTGAAGTGGTAATTAGTGACTGTGGGAATATGATCACCCACATTTCAAGACACATCTTTCCACTTTTCTGAGGAATGAACGAACTCCTTAGGTCACAAGTATTCAAACAACATAGGGTCAGGTCTAAGGATTCCAGTTTTGTGAAATGTAGTTTTACACTGAATTAAATACCTAAAAAAATGATAAAATTTAAAATACAATATTAATATATTTATCTTCTCTACAAATAAGGGAGACACCTATGCCACAATGCACATGTAGAAGTCAGAAAACATATGGGTGTTTGTTGTTTCCTCCTACAATATGTATCCTTTGGACCAAACTCAGTTCATCAAGTTTATCAGCAAGTTACTTTTCCTTTTGAGTTGTCTTCTAGACCTGATAGCTTTATTTTATTTTTTTTTTTTTGTTTTTTATTGGATATTTTATTTATTTACATTTCAGTTGTTATCCTTCTCCCATTCCCCCTACCCACCCAAAAAACCCCTATCCCATCCCCCTTCCTCCTGTTTCTGTGAGGATGTGTCCCCAGGTACCCACCCACTCCTGTCTCCCTACCCTCGCATTCCCCCACACTGGGGCATCCAGTCTTCACAGGACCAATGCTGGACAAGGCCATCCTCCACACATATATGACAGAAGCCATGGGTCTCTCCATATGTATTCCTCAGCTGGTTGTTTAGACACTGAGAACTCTGGTTGGTTGGTATTGTTGCTCTCTCCATGAGGCCACAAACCCTTTCAGCTCCTTCAGTCCTCTCTTCAGCTCCTGGATACCCTTGGGGACCCTGTGATCAGTTCAATGGTTGAGTGTAACCATCACCTCTGTATATGTCAGGCTCTGGCAGAGCCTCCAGGAGACAGCTGTATCAGGCTCCTCTCATCATTCACTTCCTGGCATCTACAACAGTGTCTGTGTTTGGTGACTGCACATGGGATGGATAGTTTTATTTGAAAGTAAATAATTCATCATTTAAATTTTTTGTTATTGGGAAATAATTTGGACTTTGAATCATGACTTCACTGTTCAAAACATGTGAGAGTTAGATGAATATTGTCTGTGTTTCTTTCCTATCTCTATTTCCTGGATATAAATGTTAGCACACTGTTAAAACCAAGACATTTATATAAATTGGTCATGCACTATTAGGAAGAGGAATTCATAAGTACCACTGAATCATAATCTCTGAGCACTAATGTTTCTCACCAGTGTGGCCTTACTCTGCTATTTCTCTCCTTTACATTGGCTTCTTCTGGTCCTACTTTCTCTCTAACTCTGTGCTTGATGATTTCAGCAGTCCAAACCATCTGCCCTGCTCTGTGCTTTCTCATACTCCCTAGAGAGTAGAACTCTCGTAAGGCAGTGGAGTAGCCTATGAATGTTACAGGATATCAATATTACCTCTCACATTTTACAAAATATTATGGTAGGATACTAAAAATGAAGACTAGATTGTGATTGTTTTAATACTCCTTATATAAACTTCTTATTTGATTTTTCCTCTCTATACCTGAAAACTGCCACACTTAGTCTTAGAGTTCACTTACACTTTCACAGCACTGATCATCATTGAAGGGAGTCAGGACAGAAACTCAAACAGGGCAGAAACTTAAAGGGTCCAGGAGCTGATGTAGAGGTCATGGAGACGGTTGCTTACTGCTTTGTTCCTCATGGCTTGCCCAGCTTGCTTTCTTCTAGAGCCCAGTACTATCAGTCCAGGGATGGCCCCACCACCAACGGGCTGGACTCTCCCCTATTGATCACTAATTAGAAAATGCCTTACAGATGGAACTCATGGAGGCATTTTCTCAACTGAGGCTACTTCCTCTCTGATCACTTTAGCACATGTCAAGTTGATATAAAACCAGTCAGCATACTGTCACGTTTGGCACTTGCTTAACTTAAAAGCACCACACTGTCCATCCTTGTCACAGGTATACTGACATGCTTATACACATCTAGCTATAATCTGTGTCTTACTTCCCTATGCCTCTCTTAGAGGCAACTAACAACTCTTAGATAACAACTTTTAGTTAAATTAACCCTGTCCACTTTTTGGAGTCTGCCTTTAAATAATCCAGTCCTAATTTTATCACTGTTATAAGCAATGATGGTGGATGTGTGTTTTCTAGGTCCAATAACAACATCTCATATCATTGAAAACATGATTGCTTGGTAGTGAATAAAAGAGTTATAGTAGAGAAAGATAGTCATTCCTCTAGTTCTAAAATTAAGTTGCTCATGAAAATAAGCTTGGGGTTGTGAACAACAAAACTAAATGTATAAATATGACCCAGAATACAGTGTGCATGCAGCTTTATAAGTGGTCAGAGGTTAATCCACACACTATTAAATGCAATGTTAATGAAATATGGTTAATAAAAATGATCTTATTTGTATTTGTATGGTAGACGGTGGGAGATGATAGGAACAGAGTATTCACAAGAGATATGGAGGGGCTAGAAAAGAAGTAACACCATAACTCCCTTCTCTATTTCAATATGACTTCCTTCAAAATCAGATTATCTTGTCTAACTCCCATGAAAGTAGAATTCCTTCAAGAACAATCTGAAGAGATAGTTTTGTCTTATAAAGTCACAAAGTCACTTGTAGGAAAATATCTTTATAAGTAGAAATACATGATAATAAGCTCTCACAAACATGTAAAAGAATACTTATAAACTATTTCCTCCTGCTCTCTGTTTCTGTGTCAGCAAATATAATATAAATGTATGTATACAATAACATAAATACAAAGATATAGGAACCTACTAGGATCACCAAGTCATTAAGAGAAAAAATACTTTAATGAACTGTGATAAATTATTCTAAGTCACAATAAAATAATAATGATATCCAATTAAATATTCAAATTTCCAAAGCTTATTAAGGACAATATTGAAGAGTGAATATTGTGCTTGTTTCTTATCAAGAGGTCATGTGATTTATGATTATGTTTAAATGACTTTTAAGTTCCAGTAAATATACTAGGGCTTCATTTTTTTTCAGGAAAGAGTTGATCATTCTAACTAGAAACTATTGTGCTATATTGTAACCCTTGATTACCTTAATTTTATTAAAATGCTGTTGAAAGAAATTTATTTCTAGTTGCTTATCATAGGATAGATATTCCTATTTGCTAATGGCACATTCTGATTATATCTTATTACTATGTTTTATTGGTCTTGATAAAACAACAGTAGATTCACTAGTATCCTATGTCAATATCTAAGAAACACAGAAAATTATATTTTCTGAACTGGGGCTTACTTAGATCAAATAGACTTAGTTATAGTTGAATTTAATGCTATTGAGAGCATAAGTAGATATAGCAATACTAGTCCTTAATAAGTAGTCTTGATTGTAATATTCTTCTAAAACACATTTGTACAGGAAATGGGATGAAATTGTTCTTAAGTCATAGTATGGAACAAAGGCAATCTCAACAAATTGGATGAAAGTTTCACAAATCTAGACTGAAGATCGCCTAATTAGAGTGTAAACATAAGATTTGAATGGTAGTTACTAAAAGGAATGAAGGAAAAATAACATAAACAACCAAACATCTCCAATGTTTTCTGAGACATACTTTTCTGGAATGTTCTTCTGACCACATAGACCACTTCTGCAGAGCACTGGCAGACTACAGGGCTGCTAAAATTGTTCAGCTGTGTGGAGGCATGCTCAATTTTCTTTAACTCCCCTGGTATGAAAAATGCAAATAAAAAAACAGCTCTCAGTAAGAATAATCAGAGATCGCTACTACTAACTAACTCATGAATGTATTCTGTCTTTCTATACCCCAAAGTCTTTTAAGCAGCTAAAAACCACTGATAGTCAATTAATCAATACATTCCAAATGTATCTACTACCTGACGCCTGATATCATATGCTATTTGTCAAGATTTAAATTATATTTTAGTTTAAAGAGGACCAAACTTAATTTCCTGGGTCTGATGGCCATGATCTTATTTGAAAATAGGATCCTTGAAGATGGTTGAAATATCATGAAATCTTTAGAATATACCCCAATGATGACTTTATTATTCATTTTTTGAGAAAAAGGTTAAGTGTTGGTATATAACTCCATGTGCATAGAGAATCGATAAAATGAAAATACTAGAACAAATGATATTCAATAAAACATAGAAAGCCTTTGATTTCAGAAGCTAGGAGAATACATGAGCTACTTCACAGTCCTTAGAAAGAATTAAAAATTCATATCTCTGTCATATCATTTGGAGTGCTTATTATTATTTCATGTGTTCATTTAAATTAACATTCATTTAAATTCGTGCCCTCTTTTTTTTACTAATTTTGCTACAAGCATATACATATATAGATAAATATTCTTAACAATAAATTGTTCAGTACATGTAATATTAATTTTTTGTATTTTTTAATTGGATATTTTCTTTATTTACATTTCAGTTGTTTTCTCATTTCCAGGTTTTCCCTTTGAACCGCCCCCCATCCCATACCCCTCCCATATAATGTTAACTTACATGTATGTTTTCAGGGTTAATCATTTGGCACAAGACACGCAATTGGTGTTCTCTTCCCTGGGGAAAGACCACATTTCCTGTCCCTGGCTTTCCTAAGTTGTCTGTAGTATTTGTGTAATGTTGAGACATTGTGGGCTTTCCATGTTCACTTTGCCATATCTATTGCTGTCATCCTTGCTCACAATCCACATGGGCAGTCATGTTGGTGAGATTATATGGGTGTTGTATTATCCATTAGTAAAAGAAACTATCTCACAGCAAATTCCCTTACCATTGGGCTCTTAATAATCTTTCTGTCTATAACCTGCGATGTCCTGGAACATTAGGTACAGGTATGTTTTGTAGATGTATTCATTGATACTAGACTCCACAACTCTGTGTTTTGATTGGTTGTGGTTTTAGGTAGTGATCCCCATCTATTTCAAAGAGGATTTCCTTGAGGAGGTGTGAAAACTACACTTACCTATGGGTAAAAGAACACATGTTTACAAATTACTGTTAGGGATTATCCTGGTTTAGTAAATTTGTGGTTGCAGATTCTCCTCCAATAACTTTTATATATAACTATAACTTTTCTAACACTGAGTAGGTAGCTACGTTCCAGTATCAAGCCTAGTATCCCTCTGGTTGAATAGATCGTAAGTCCTGTTATAGAGTTGTTGGCTACCACTAAAATATGTGTGTCACAACTGTATCCTTAGGGTTATTGTGCCATGCAGGTCATTCAAGCGTGCCCTAGGCGCCACAGCTAAATAGTACTGTTGGTTGCCTCCTTCCTTTGGAAACTTGCATGGTGTCTTTTGGAAGCGAAAGAGGTGGTCATCAGAGAGGGGACATTCAGGTCAGGCTTTACTGGGAACTGTTTTACAAATGTCAGTAATAAGAGACACTATCTCACAGCAAATTACCCATCCTTGGCTCTTAACAGTCTTTCTGTCTATAATATGCAATGTCCTCGAACATTAGGTTAAAGGTATGTTGTGTAGATATATTTATTGAGACTAAACTCTTACTGAACAATGCTGCTATCGTTCATTATTAAGTTATTAGAGTTTAGAAATATAATGTCTCATATCCTGGAATAATCAGAAGTATTTAAGTTGTTCAAAAGAAGTTGTAAAAAAATTAATGTAATTTTCTGTCATTATCTGGGTAGATGAGGAGGCAGGCTACACTCGAGTAGAGTAGATGTAGTTGCTATGAGCAACACAGATTAAGTAGATATTTATTTTTAAAGAATGCTCAATAAATATTTAGACTTTCAGTTGCACTGCCATGAACAACAAGGTTAGAAATACTCCTTTTTGTTCACAAAAAAGTGAATCTGTTGGAACTAGAAAATAACTTTTATTAGGACCATGAGAGAACTGACTTGGAAGGTCTATCTTGAGTCAGAAGCCAGCAATAATCTGAGCCTCAGTGAGACACAGTTTAATTTTGGTGACAGTGACATGTTGATGATTTTCAGCCTTAGGAGTCCAGGTGATTTACTCAATCACCAAATGTGAGTCAGAATGCTTGATGATCCTCAGAAAATGTGGAGTCAAGGCTTTGCGTTATTTTTAATACACTAATTTGGTGGTAGTTGTTAAAACTTAACATAATAAAATGCAGAAATGCGTTGGTAGTTGATAAAAATTAACATAATAAAATATAGAAATGCATTGAAGACTTATATTTAATGCTTCATAAAATTTACTATACTGATTATATAACAAAGTGGATCATTATATAGAAGAAAATTTTCACCTCAGTAACATTTCCAATTATTATTGATGCATTTCATGTTACCTTCTTTAATTAAAGTTTAAGTATCAATCATATTCATTTTGGTATTGTTTTAATGTTTGATACACATGATTCTATACTGAGATATAGAGTAAAAGGCTCATATTATTTAGATTTGAAAGAAAACATTATGTAAATCAATGCAAGATACAATGTGTTTTCAAAAGAAAATTGTTAGAATCAATAATAATTGCCTACTTTCTTATTTAATTATAATTTTCTCAAGAGACTGGAATTTAAAATATTAGAATAGAAATATGTCCTGAAAATGTAAGTTTCACAGGAATTTTTCAGTATTTTGTTTATTACTTCCACCAAAATACATGTATATTAGCAAAATCAATATATGGCCCTAGTTTAAGGGGGAAAATATCAGTTTTCCAGTTATCAATGATGGTAAATGGAAATCTTATTTTACAACATTTCTGAGGAGATTGCTAAAAATAAATCACCTTCCCTAAGATTTATGTTTTGTAATGGATTCTTCAGAAGTTTCCAAGAAGCTGCAACTCAGACCTCTTCATAATCACTGCATACTACATAAATTATCTACCTTATAAATCTGAAAATATAGCTACCATGGTCAAGTGTCAATAAATATTCATGTCTGCATGAAACTGACTAAAAACATGGAAAATGCTGTAGAGGTGCTATTAGGATTTAACAGCAAGGGTGCCTGGGCTGGTTGGAACCAACCTCAAGGAGGCTGCCTAAAAGATATTAACCTCAGAGCACCCCACATTCTCACATAAGAGGTTCATTGGGGGAGAGGAGAGAAAAGGCCATTTGGGGATCCACTGTCAGGAGTAAGGGAAAAAGAGAGAGAGAAGGAGAGACGAACCAGAGATGATGAGAGAGAGTAGACTTTTTAAAGAATGTTTGTGTTACATAGGAAAATACACAATTTAATTACACTGTACCTGGAGAAGGTGGATGATGGTATCTCTGGTGACTGGTTGTGCTGAGTTCTTGGGCTGGTTAGCAGACTTCCTGATTTATACCATGTGCCAGCTGATTTGAAGAAATGTCATCCAGACATTGTTGAAGAAATAACACTTTCCTAGGTTTTGATGCTTGCTGACTAAGATCAAGTATTCAACATGATGGGGCTTTGGTGAGATTCTTTCCTTGATCCTTGCTGAGTTTCCTTTAGTGTCTGCAATCAAAGAGTTTTCTAATAAGTTTGCTTAGAAGCATGTTCTTCCCATGGACACAGAACCCCAACCTATGAGCTCACTTCATCTTAAATATCCTTCTTATGGCCTCAAATCTAGTAATTATAGCATTTGATGTTGAATCTTCACCTCAAGAATGGAAGGGTCAGATACAACTTAGTCCATAGTAAATACCATGTGCAGGCATGGCAGTAAATACTAGGCATTTACGCACAATCTACAAGAAGGAAAGGAATGGAGGAGCAAGGCATTAAAAAGAAAAATTATTCACAAGTATTTCAAGTATTTGGTGTCATTGTTTTGACTCGCCTGACTTCCATCCCAGTTTAATCTAAAACTCTTAAATGTATTCTAACCTATTGCAACCAGATTGCTATATTGTTCAAGTGAACTTGCCATGTGTTCTGATCACAGACCTCCCCTGAAATCAGCCCAGCCTGGGGAATTTATGTAGGTGTCCTTGTCCTTTGGCTCTTCTCATTTGCATTTGAGACATATGGCTTCTCTGTGTTTGAGTTCTCTGCCATCAACCCCTCAAGTTCTTTCCAATTAATGCTCACCATGATTCAGTAACATGACATTTTAAAGAAGTCACATGATGATTTTTTCCATTGAAAATAATCTACATTTTATGACAACTACTTTTTTCCAAAATACTGTTTAAATTTAAAGATTATGAAACTGTAATGTACCTACTTTTATTCTATAGTTGTCATATATGTTCCGTTTTTTTCCTTATATTATCTGTCATTTTTTAAAATTCTGATAAAAGAGTTTCCCAATAAATTGACAATGAATTTTGATTAAGAAACTGAAATTTCTTACTTTATATCTGGATTGCCACAACCCTTCTTCTAGTACCCCCTCATAAATCCCTTCCCCATTCCCTCTCCCCTTTGCTTCTGACCAGGTGGAGACCATCCCTCTATATCCCCCTAACTTGGTACATCAAGTACTGTAGAGCTTGGGGAGCCTCTCCACTGAGGCCAGACAAGACACCCAAGTTAGGGACAGTCAGACAACAGTTTTAGTGTTACTCCCACCTCCAGTGAAAGAGGGAGCTCCCTCATGAAGATATAGCTGCATATCTGCTGCATATGAAGATAAGTTACACATCTGCTATGTATAAAGACAGAGCTGCACATCTGTTACCTAGGAGGGAGGGCCCAGGCCCACCCTTTATATGTTATTTGGCTGGTAGTTCAGTCTCTGAGAGCTCCCAAGGATCCAGGTGAGTTGACTCTGTTGCTCTTACTGTGTAGTTCCTAACTCCTCAGGGGCCTCCTTTCTTCTCGAACTCTTCCATAAAACTCTCTGAGCTCCATCCAATGTTTGGCTCTGTGCCTCTACATGTTTAGTTAGCTGTTGGGTGGAGTGTCTTAGAGGACAAGTATGCTATGCTAGTCTCTGTGAGTATAACAGAGCATCAGGGATTGGTGCTTGCTCTTGGGATGAGAATCAAGTTACACCAGTTTTTGGTTGGCCATTCCTTCAGTCTCTGCTCCATCTTTGTCCCACCATTTTTGGTAGAGTGGACAAATTTTGGGTCAAAGGTTTTATGGTAGGTCATTGTTCTTATTTTTGTACTGTGGGCCCTCCTGGCTACAGGAGAGGACCACTTCAGGTTCCATATCTTCACTGCTCAGAGTCTCAGCTAAAGTCACTCCCATAGACTCTGGGGAACCTCTCCCACCCCATGTCTCTGGCATATCCTAGAGATGTTCCTCACACCCCTATCTGCCACCCATGTCAGACTGATTTACATCTATTCCCCTGGCCTCTGGCCTTCTCTCCTATCTCTCCCCACACTTGATTCTAACCCTGTCTCCCATACCTCTCTTCAACCCCTTCGCCAATAGTTCCCTCCCTCCATCTGCCTCCTATAACTATTTTATTCCCCATCTATGTGAGATTCAAGCATCTTGCTTGGACATTCCTTCTTATTTACTCATTTAGGTCTGTGCAGTATATGATGGATATTCTGGACTTTTTGACTAATATCCACTCATAAGTGATATGTACCATACATTTCCTTTTGGGTCTGGGTTATCTCACTAAGGATGATAATTTCTACTTCTATCCATTTGCTTGGAAAATTCATGATATTTTTGGTTTTTAAAGCTGGGTAGCATTCCACTGTATAAATGAAAACATTTTTGTGTATCTATTTTCGGTTGAAGGGCATCTCGGTTGTTTCCATTTTCTTATTTCTTTATATGAATAAAGCTGTATGAATATAGTAGAGAATGTATCCTTGTGGTATGGTGGTGCATCTTTTGTTTATATGCCCAAGGAGTTGTATAGCTGGGTCTTGAGTTAGAACTATTTCCAATATTCCAGAGTGATTTCCAGAGTGGTAGTACATGTTTGCACTCCCACCAGCAATGGAGGCATATTCACTTTCTCCACATCCTCACAAGCACTGTTGCTTGAGTTTTTCATCTTAGTCATTCTGATGCTTGTCAGATGGAATCTCAGGGTAGTTTTGATTTACATATTCCTGGAGACCAATGATATTGAACATTTCTTTAAGTGTTTTTAGGCCATTTGAGATTCCTGTTAAGAATTGTCTATTTAGCTCTGTACTTTATTTTTCAATTAGATTATTTGGTTCGTTGGTGTCTACCTTCTTGAGTTCTTTATATATTTTGTATATTAGTCTACTGTTGAATATAGGGCTGGGCACCTCTCTTCTGGCCGCCGGAGGCTGGTCCCTTTGCTTGGGGCAGACACTTAGCTGGTCTGCTCCTGGGGAAACACCTGATCTGAGAAATTCTAGAGGACCTATTGCATTAGAGCAGAGGGTAAGACATCTTGCCCACTACCAGCACCCAGAGTTACAACTGGGAGCCAGGTGGGGGTTAAGGAACCACCAGGCACCCAAACCCCGCCCATCCAGAATACCACGTCCATTCTGGCCGCCCGGAGCCACTTAGCTGGTCAGCTCCTGTGGAAACACCTGATCCTGAGAAATCCTAGAGGACCTATAGCATTCAGAGCAGAGGAGACCTACTGCATCCAGAGAAGAGGAGGACCTACAGCATCCAGAGAAGAGGGAGCTTAGGATCACAGGAACACAGAGACATCTGGAATCTGAGGAGTTCTGAAACAAGCAAGATAACTGGAAAGACAGACTTCAGTCAGACACAGTGAGCACAGGTAACACTAGAGTCAACCAGATGGCAAAAGGCAAGGCAAGAACACAAAGAACAGAAACCAAAGTTACCTAGCATTTTCGGAACCCAGTTCTCCCAACATAGCAAGCCCTGGACACCCAATCACACAGGAATAACAAGTTTCAGAATTAAAATCACTTCTCATGATGATGATGGAGGATTTTAAGAAGGACATAAGTAACTCCCTTAAAGAAATACAGGAGAACACAGGTAAACAGGTAGAAGCCCTTAAAGAGGAAACACAAAAAGCATTTAAAGACTTGAAAGAGAAAACAGGTAAACAGGTAGAAGCCCTTAAAGAGGAAACACAAAAATCCCTTAAAGAATTGCAAGAAAACACAAGCAAACAGGTGAAGGAATTGAACAAAACTATCCAGGATCTAAAAATGGAAATAGAAACATAAAGAAATCTCAAAGAGAGACTACTCTGGAGATACAAAACATAGGAAAGAGATCTGGAGTCATAGACGCAAGCATCACCAACAGAATACAAGAGATAGAAGAGAGAATCTCATGCGCAGAAGATGCCATGGAAAACATTGACACAACTGTCAAAGAAAATGCAAAATGCAAAAAGCTCCTAATCCAGAACATCCAGGAAATCCAAGACACAATGAGAAGACCAAACCTAAGGATAATAGGTATAGATGAGAGTGAAGATACTCAATTAAAGGTCCAGTAAATATCTTCAACAAAATTATAGAGGAAAATTTCCCCAACCTAAAGAATGAGATGCCCATAAACATACAAGAAGCCTACAGAACACCAAACAGACTAGACCAGAAAAGGAATACCCCCAACACATAATAATCAAAACACCAAATGCACAAAACAAGGAAAAAATACTAAAAGCAGTAAGGGAAAAGGTCAAGTAACATATAAAGGCAGACCTATAAGAATTACACCAGACTTTTCACTAGAGGCTATAAAAGCCAGAAGATCCTGTCTGATATCATACAGACCCTAAGGAAACACAAATGCCAGCCCAGACTGCTATACCCAGCAAAACTCTCAATCACTATAGATGGAGAAACCAAGATATTCCATGACAAAACCAAATTTGCACAATATCTTCCCACAAACCCAGCACTTCAAAGATAATTGATGGAAAACGCCAACACAAGGAAGGAAACTACAACCTAGAAAAAGCACGGAAGTAATCTTCCAAAAACCCCCAAAAAAGGTAGATACACAAACATAATTCCACCTCTAATAACAAAAATAATAGGAAGCAACAATCATTTTTCCTTAATATCTCTTAACATCAATGGACTCAATTCTCCAATAAAAAGACGTAGAATATCAGACTGGATACATAAACAGGACCCGAATTTTGTTGCATACAAGAAACACACCTCAGTGACAAAGACAGACATTACCTCAGAGTAAAAGGCTGGAAAACAATTTTTCAAGCAAATGGTCCCAAGAAACAAGCTGGAGTAGCCATTCAAATATCAAATAAAATCGACTTTCAACCAAAAGTATTCAAAAAAGATAAGGAAGGACACTTCATACTCATCAAAGGAAAAATCTACCAATATGAACTCTCAATTCTGAATATCTAAGCTCCAAATGCAAGGGCACCCAAATACATAAAAAAAAACTTTACTAAAGCTCAAAGCACACATTGCACCCCACACAATAATAGTGGGGGATTTTAACACCCTGCTTTCACAATGGACAGATCGTGGAAACAGAAACTAAACAAAGACACATTGAAATTAACAGAAATTATGGACCAAATGGATTTAACAGATATCTATAGAAGATTTCATCGTAAAGTAAAAGAATATACCTTTTTCTCAGCACCTCATGGTACCTTCTCCAAAATAGACCATATAATTGGTCACAAAACAGTCCTCAACAGATACAAAAAGATTGAAATAATCCCTTGCATCCTATCAGATCACCACGGACTAAGGCTGGTCTTTAATAATGACAGAACCAAGGGAAAACCTACATGCATGTGGAAACTGAACAATGCTCTACTCAATGATGACTTTGTCAAGGAAGAAATATAGAAAGAAATTAAAGACTTTTTAGAACTTAAAGAAAATGAGGAAACATCATACCAGAACTTGTGGGACTCCATGAAAGCAGTGCTAAGAGGAAAACTCATAGCTCTAAGTGCCTACAAAAGAAATTGGAGAGAACACACATTAACAACTTGACAGCACACCTGAAAGCTCTAGAACAAAAAGAAGCAAATACACCCAAGAGGAGTAGGTGTCAGGAAATAATCAAACTCAGGGCTGAAATCAACGGAGTAGAAACAGAAAGAACTATACAAAATATCAACAAAACCAGGAGTTGGTTCTTTGAATAAATCAACAAGATAGATAAACCCTTAGCCAGATTAACCAAAGGGCACAGAGATAGTATCCAGATTAATAAAATCAGATCTGAAAAGGGAGACATAACAACAGAAACTGAGGAAATTCAAAAAATCATCAGATCCTATTACAAAGGCCTATACGAAACAAAACGGGAAAATCTGGATGAAATGGACAATTTTCTAGACAGATACCAGGTACCAAAGTTAAATGAGGAGCAAATAAACCATCTAAACAGTCCTATAACCTAAAGAAATAGCTGCAGTCATTAAAAGTCTCCCACCAAAAAAAGCCCAGGACCAGATGGTTTTAGTGCAGAATTCTATCAGACCTTCAAGGAAGACCTAATACCAACTCTCTTCAAAACTATTCCACGAAATAGAAACAGAAGGAACACTACCCAATTCGTTCTATGAAACTACAATCACACTCACACCTAAACCTCACAAAGACCCAACAAAGAACGAGAACTTCAGACCAATCTCTCTTATGAATATAGATGGAAAAATACTCAATAAAATTCTAGCAAAACCGAATCCAAGAACACATCAAAACAATCATCCATCATGATCAAGTGGGCTTTATCCCAGGAATGCAGGGATGGTTCAATATTCGCAAAATCCATCAATGTAATCCATATATAAACAAACTCAAAAAAAAAAACCACATTCTTCTTGCAGAAGAATGCAAATCGATCCATTCTTATCTCCTTGTACAAAGCTCAAGTCCAAGTGGATAAAGGACTTTAACATAAAACCAGACACACTGAAACTAATAGAGAAGAAGGTGGGGAAGACCCTCGAATACCTAGGCACAGGGGAAAAGTTCCTGAACAAAACACCAACAGCTTGTGCTCTAAAATCAAAGATTGACAAATGGGACTTCATAAAATTGCAAAGGTTCTGTAAGGCAAAGGACACTGTCAATAAGACAAAACGGCAACCAACAGATTGGGAAAAGATCTTTACCAATCCCACATCTGATAGAGGACTAATATCAAATATATACAAAGAACTCAAGAAATTAGGCTCTAAACAACCAAATATCCCTATTAAAAAAACGGGGTATGGAGCTAAACAAAGAATTCTCAACTGAGGAAATGCGAATGGCCGAGAAGCACCTAAAGAAATGCTCAGCATCCTTGGTCATCAGGGACATGCAAATCAAAACAACCCTGAGATTCACTTCACACCAGTCAGAATGGCTAAAATAAAAAACTCAGGTGATAGTAGATGCTGACGAGAATGTGGAGAAAGAGGAATACTCTTCCATTGTTGGTGGGATTGCAAGATGGTGCAACTACTATAGAAAACAGTCTGGTGGTTCCTCAGATAATTGGACATATCACTACCTGTGGACCCAGCTATACCACTCCTGGGCATATACCCAGAAGATGGTCTAACATATAACAAGGACATATGCTCCACTATGTTCATAGTAGCTTTATTTATTTATTTATTTATTTATTTATTTATTTTTTTTTGGTTTTTCGGTTTTTTCGAGACAGGGTTTCTCTGTGAAGTCCTGGCTATCCTGGAACTCACTCTGTAGACCAGGCTGGCCTCGAACTCAGAAATCCGCCTGCCTCTGCCTCCCAAGTGCTGGGATTAAAGGCGTGCGCCACCACTGCCCGGCAGCAGCTTTATTTATAATAGCCAGAAACTGGAAAGAACCCAGATGTCCTTCAACAGAGGAATGGATACAAAAAATGTGGTACATTTACACAATGGAATATTCTCAGCTATTAAAAACAATGTATTCGATAAATTCTTATGTAAATGGATGGAACTAGAAAATATCATCCTGAGTGAAGTAACTCAATCACAAAAGAACATCCATGGTATTCACTCAATGATTATTGAATTTTAGCCCAGAAGCTTGAAATACCCAAGATTCAACTCACAGACCACATAAAGCTCATGAAGAATGATGACCAAGTGTGTGTGTGTGGGAGGGGGGGCTTCAGTCCTTCTTAGAAGAAGTAACAAAATACTCAAGGGAGCATATATGGAGATAAGTACAGGACAGAAACTGAAGGAAGGGGCCATTTGCAGACCATTCCACAGGGTATCCATCCCATGTGCAGTCCCCAAAGATAGATGTGATGTGGATGTCAGGATGTACATGCTGACAGGAGCCTGATATAGCTGTCCCCTTAGAGGTCTGCAAGAGTCTGACATATTCAGAGCAGATGCTCACAGTTAACCATTAAACTGATCATGGGGTTCCCAACAGAGAAGATAGAGTGAAGACTGAAGGAGTTGAGAGGATTCGTGACACCATGAGGAAAGCAACAATACCAACCAACTAGAGCCCCCAGGGTCTAAACCACCAGCCTAGGGAGCACTTAGGGAGGGACCCATGGCTCCAGCTATATATGCAAGGGAGCTATTTATAAGTGGGAGAAGAAATCCTTGGTCCCATGAAGGCTGGACGTAGTGGGGTGGGGATATTCAAGGGTGGGGAGGTGAGGTTCCGGGGAGGTTGGGTGAGGGTATACCATCATAGAGGCAGGAGGAGGGGGGAAGGGATAGGGAGTTCCTGGGAGGGAGGGGGAAAAAGGGGTAAGGGGAAAACATCTGAAATGTAAATAAAATTTCCAATTAAAAAAAAGTAATAATAAATAAATAAAATGTTTTAAGATTTAAAAAAAAAAATAAAAAAGAATATAGGGCTGGTAAGGATCTTTTCCCAATTTGTAGCCTCCCTTTTTATACTACTGACATTGTCCTTTGCCTTGCAGATGATTTTCAGTTTCATGAGTTCCCACCCAATAATTTTTGATCATAGTGCCTAAGTCATTGTTGTTCAGTTAAGAAAGAGAATTTAGACCAATTTTTCTATGAACATTCCTGCAAAAATACTCAATAGAATACTCACAAATCAAATCTAAGAACACATAAAAAAAATTATCCACCATGATCAAGTAGGCTTCATCTCAGAGATGCAGGTGTAGTTCAGTATATGAAAATCCATCAATGTAATCTACCATATAAACAAATGGAAAGAAAAAAACCACATGATCATCTCATTAGACTAAGAAATTGCCTTTGACATAATCCAATGCACCATTGTGTTAAAACTCTTGGAGAGATTAGGAATTCAAGGCAATACTTAAACACAATAAAGGGAATATATTGCGAAGTCAACAGACATCAAATTAAATGGAGAGAAACTTCAAGCAATTCAGCGAAAATCAGAGGACATGGCAAAGCTGCCCATTCTCTCTTTATCTCTTCAATATAGTAATTGAAGCCCAGGCTAGAGCAATGACACCACTAAAAGAAATCAAGGGGATAGAAATGGGAAAGGAAAAAGTCAGAGTATCACTATTCACAAATGATAAGATAGTATACATAAGTGACCACAAAACCTCTACCAGTGAACTCCTACAGAGGAAAAACACCTTAAGCAAAGTGGCTACATATAAAATGATAAACAAGCTGAGAAATAAATCAGGGAAACAATACCTTTCACAGCAGTCTCAAATAATATAAAATATCTTGGTGTAATTCTAACCAAGCAAGTGAAGGAGAAGACAAGCACTTCAGTATCTAAAGAAAGAAACTGAAGAAGATAGAATCATCTCCCATGCTCATAAATCTGCGGGATTAACCTTGTAAAAATGGCCATCTTACCAAAAGCAATCTATAGATCCAACACAATTCCTTACAGACATTGAAAGAACAATTCTTAACTTTATATGCAAAAAACAATATTCCAGGATAGCTAAAACAATTCTATATTTTAAAAAAAAATAACCTCATAAGGTATCACCATCCCTGTACTATAGAGTAATACTAATAAAACTTGCATGGTATTGTTATAGAAATTAGAAGGTTGATCAATGAACTCAAACCAGAGACCCAGAAATAAACCCATATACACCTATGGACACTTGTGTTTTGTGAATGGAGCTAAAACCATACAGGAAAAAAGAAAGCATCTTCAACAAAGAGTGCTGGTTTAACTGAATATCAGCATGTAGAAGAATGCAAGTAGATCCATATTTATCACCCTGAATAAAACTCAAGTACAAGTATATCAAAGATCTCAACATATACATAGATAGAGTAAATCTAATAGAAGAGAAAGTGGGAAATAGTCTGGAACTCCAACTTAATCACTAACAACAGGAATCTCTTGGGAGATCTATGTTCCTTTAACAGCAGGAAAGTGGAACTGAGAGACTGTATTGTACTCTGACCATAGGAGGGTGGATTTTGGAGGCCCAATATTAACTTTTAAGAGCAGCAGATGCTTCAGAGTGGATGGATATGATGCTGACTAGGAACTACTGTTTTCAGCCTATTAGGTGAACTACTCCTGTGAAATTCTAAAAAATAGACTGGAGCTGCTGATGTTGTGAGCAAGTAGATGAATGGCCAAGTTCTTTATAGGGAAGATGGCAGGGTCATTCTCTATGTAAACAGCAGAGGCCAAGCAGTCACCAACGCGTCTCCTGCTTGAGGACCTAACTGAGGATTGCCAGAGAGACCAAGGATTGCTGGTGCAGACAGTGCCAGCTAATCGGGAACTACTGTTTAGAAGAGATGCATTTTTAGGCCCAATGGGGCACAGGTAAAGGGTATTAAAGAAGCTTGCAGCAGTGTTCAGATGAGCTTGCTGCAGCATTTCTCATCTGCTCTCAGAGTCTGTGTCATTGACTCAGCCCCTCTCTCTTCCAACCCCCAAAGGGAGAGTAGACAGCAAGTAGTCCATGGCACAGGCAGCAAATCCCTACTTATTCCATAGAATTTGAGACCAACAATATTTTGCAAAAAGAGGTAGGAAGAAACACAAACAGAATCATCATTGTTAATTTGGAATAAAGAGACATGAAAGATAACATATTTCAAACAATAAAATGTAAAAACATTTTCTTAAAAGGTACTACGTCTTGTTATTTTAAATCTCTCAGTAATGTATAGACATGTCATAGAAAAGGTGGAATCTTGGAGCACTAAAAATAATTATTATAAAAACGAGTTATAAATATTCAACATTTTTCCTTAAGGGGGTCAGAAAATAATTTCCCTTATATTATTGTTAGCTCATTTTATATGATAAGTGATGGTCCTATAGTAAATCCAGACATTACTGGAAATGTTCTAAACTGCCCAGCAGTCACTAAAGGCAATTAAACTCTGATTTATTACCAAACCACAGAAAAATGGTACCATTCCCAACCACTTTCCTTCTGGAAGTTAGGTGCAAGAAAAGTAGAGTGTATTTTTGTGGTTAATGGTAAATATAAATTAAGTAAGTTTATGAGACATTTTCTATTTCCCAGTGGTGGTCACAGCTGCCCCTCTGAAGTTCCTGGTAGCAGTATCAGCAAGAGTGATTGCTCTTAGTACTGAGAGGAGCCGCTATGAAAAGCATCTGCGGTCACAGAATTCCCCCTTTCAAGTGATTAAATGATGAGCAGTCACAAAGAATGCAAAGCAAAACAAAACAAAACCCTCAGGGACCTGTCAAAACAACCGTACTTTCCCCAAAATAACAAAATAAGGGTATAATATTTGCACCTTAATTTTTTTCCAGACAAGGATTCTCTGTGTACCCTTCTTAGCAATCTTTCCTAAAACAAATTTTAGTTGTTATTTTTTAATTTCACTTAATTAACTTATGTTTTTATTATGCATTTAATATCTGTTCTATATGTTTCTGTGTGTATTTATGGAAACTACTTTTTAAAAATTCAGATTGTGGAAAATATTTTGATCTATTAAACTTTGATCTCTTTTTTTCTTGTTACAATCACTCAACTGTTAAACCTATGCCAGGACATAATGTTTGTTATATAGTCATCATTACATTCTTCTTTATAATTTTAACTTTTAATTTTTCTCTTCATTTGTTATAAAAACAATTTATGACTAAATAAAATGATGATTGCATTGGCATTCTTTTCACGAAATTCTAATATATGATTTTTTTACAGCTTTGGTATCCACTGAATATTCTCATTCAATCTGTGGTCATCCTCATATTTGCTGTGATGGGTAATTTTCTCAATGCCTTAAGAGTCAATTTCAGGAGACTCTGGTTTTACTTGAATTGTTAAGATTTTCATCCTTTTGAGACTTAGCATGCAGAGTATGGCCTTTTCCTAGTGGGGTGTGGATATACCGACAGTCTAATTACCATTGACATGGTGGCACACTTATAATCAGCTTACTCTATCTTTCCTCTCATGAGATGCTGTCTCTCTCAGGGGCTTTTCTGATGTATGAGGAGCTAGCAGACAATTCCTCCAGCCAGCCTGCTTGCTTATTGTTCAAGTTTACAAATAGCCTACTGCTAAAAAATGAGTGTCTCTCTCTGAAGGTGCTTTCTGGACCCAGATCTTTTTAGTAGATGAACTATCATTTCCTGGAGGGGAGTGATAAATAAGGCCTTGACTTCTTGTTTGGACAGAGCTGTCCCCCCACCCCCCGAGTTTCTGGTTGTTTCTAGGGTTATAGAACTCTTAGAATTATCACACATTTCCCATGTGATCTACAAGAGTAATTAGCCTACTTATATTACCTCCTAGCCTTTCAGAAGAGGATTTCAGGAAATGGCAGCTGTTGGTCATCTATCTGTGGACCTGCTATAAGCTACTTTGTTTCTAGCAATGCTCTTACAGTTCCTAACCAGTCTCTTTCCTCTTTCCATAGGAGGAGCTGGGCTTTGTTTGTATATTTAAATATTTTCTGGGTTTATATCAAATTTAGCAGTAAGTAGAAGGGAAAATATATCTACCTTTTATTTTTAAACAGATTAGAAAATCAAGTGTACATTTTTGAGATTGTGCCATGACGTCAGTTCCTACTGTATACTCATGAATCAATCAGTGCTGGGTACATTTTAAGACAGCTTGTTTCATTGAAACACAACACACAAAAGTCATTATAATCCTAAAATATTTTCACATACTGGAAATTTTGGAGTATATGTGGCACAAATTCTCAGAGCATACGCAAATGCTCATTTTTGCACTTGTGAAATTATGTTTATTAATAAAGGTTTTTATATAACTGTCCTTTAGATTTTTACCATGTGTGATGATTCATCATTGTGACATATCACAGCACAGCTGGTTTCCAGAAGTGACATTATATAGCAGAAATTTATAGAAAATATCTAAAAGTTATGCAGCTATAATACTTGTACTCCATGGGTAGTACCGTCAATACCCCCATTTAGTATAATAGCTTTGGGGAAAACAAAAATCCAACACAGAAATGCTGTAGTAATTAGAACACATTTCTCTGACATTTCCGCAGAAGAACTACTACTTATAAAATTTGTATCTAAAAATATCCAGTACCCATATAAGAGTTGAAAGGAAATTTTCATATGAAAGTAGTTTTATTTACAAGATAAGAAAGTATGTATAACTTTTGTAACTTTGTAAATAAAGTTTTTAGTTTACAATTGTTTAATCTTTATAGGAAAAAGGAGTGAATATATTGTGGACTCATGACTCGAATTTAAATTTCCTGAGGTTTAGATAGTTTGCATTTATCATGCTAAGTCAAATCAATTGGTTTAGGGTATCTTAAATATTTGGTCAATGGATAGAAATTATTAGATTTACGGCTAAATGATTCTACATATAAAATTATGCATGTAGTATATATGGCTCTGCCTTCTGTTACTGTCAACTGATATTCTGAATAGATGTTTTACAGTATCACTTTATGTAGGCTTTCAGCTTTCTTATGTACTCAGTGTCTATACAATATCTGAAAACTCACATCTGAGTGCACTTCTGTCTTAGGATTTGTTCCATATTTCTTCTGTGATAAATTGTATTTAAGATCTTTGTTAGAACGTGTTTTGGCTTAGAGACATGATAAGTAATCAAAAGAAGCTATGGTGGTGGTGGTGGTGGTGGTGGTGGTGGTGGTGTGGTGGTAGGTGTGTGTGTGTGTGTGTCTGTACATTCTACTAATATTATGAGGATGAACAATTGGAATTATAGGAATAAAACTCGTAGTATTAAAAAAGAAATGAAAATAAAGTTTCATTTACAACTATTCATAATACCAGGCATGATTTCTATAAATTCTTATGTTAAAATACTGACTCCCAAACCATCCCATCAGCATATGGAGTTAATCATTTAATTCTGATAATTCTGTTTGTTCATGACTTATGTTAATATTATGGAGTACTTTGTGACTTTTAAAAATAGATTTGTCTTTTCTTATTTTAGAGGCATTTGCTTGTTTTATAACTTGAGTTCTCTTTGTTGCCTGTATTGTGTAAGTACTGTGGATTCAGATCCCTTGTATGTTGTATCTTTTTTATTTGTCCTATATCTGTATTTGTGTCATATTCTTTCTTTTTCAGCTAAATGCATTTACATATTTGCATTTTTGTCTTCTATTCACTTTTATGTATTTTCTAATCGCTCCTGTATATTATTGCCACTTAGATGTGTTGCCTTTCATTTTCTCTCAATTCTGTTAATGCATCTTTAGTTTTCACTGTTTTATTAGCATTGTTCTGAAGTTTTTTCCCAGTTTTTCTTCCAGTAGATGTTACAACTGATGCCCCAGATGATTTGCTCTTTTCTTGTATGTATTCATTACCTACACGATCAACAGTGGCTGTACAATGAAATGGACTAATATACAGATGTGCCTGCTCTCCTACATGTAGCCGATTGATACTTCTCGATTTCATTGAAAGCCTAGTACACTGAGATACAAAAATAAAATTAAATAAGGTAAATCACAATTATGCAATTGACAGCCACACCAAAGTACATTGCTGATCTCTGCTTCAGATCACAAAGCTGCATGAGACTTTTCCATTACTTTCATTGTGTACATTATTGTTTTAAGCACAAATTATACAAATAGACTGAATTTAAAATTCAGAGTAGTTTTCTTCTGAGATATGTTTCAGTGTGTCAGAGCATGAGAAGTATAGGCAGTTACCGTCAATGTAAAGGACAGATCACATTTTATTAAATTACTGATAGTCTAAGTACTATCTACAAATTACTGATATAAAAGTTAGGGTCTCAGAGCATTCCGAGACAAGTACATTATTAATGAACTGCAAGTTTTCATGGCCTGTGGGTTATGAAGAACTGAAGTTTATGTGTCTTGGTGGTTCATAGGCATCCACTTCTGACTGAGCCTTTCTTGTGCTTCTTATAAAGCCTGAGTATGGGGAGTTAGTGACATCACTTTCCATCACTGTTCTTGTGAGTATCAACTGAAAGGAAGTGACATTTATACCTGAACTAGGGCCAGGAAACAGAAATGTTATTACTTGTCTTTGATCTAGTAAATTTCAGCTGAAATCTTCTAGGGAATGATGAGAAATTCTCCTACTTCCATTTCAAGCAACCCTACCTTTCCACTGATGGACAAAAATCACACTTTCAGTAGCTGAAGCTGCTGAAGTGTTCACTCTCACAATCTCATCCTGATCACAAGAAAGGGCCAATATGTCTATCCAGTCAAAGGTTGCCAGGGTCCACATGGTCTACCATATAACCCAATTTTTCTGCAGTTTTGTGGAGAGAGAGTAATCGAACTGATGTTTGCTTTTTTAGAAAATCACAAAGGAAGAAGAAAAACTTCTGTTTTGTAAAAAAAAAAAGTACATATATATTACCAGAAGCTAATATAAGTAAATTTATCAATGACATATACTATTGTAATGTAAATCTATAACTTTGCAGAATAAATTCTGGAGAAATTTCTAATTTTTCAAGTAATGGAAGCACTTAGTCACCAGCTACAAATAAAAGCATGTTTTCACTGGATCTTTTGCCCTCATGGCTTTCCTTCAGTTTAGTTGTCAGTTTTAAAGGTGTCTAATGGAGAGTAGTGAGGGCTAATAATGGATCTCCTTTCTGTCAGACTAGGCTGTGCTTTGGATGTCTGAAAAAAAACCAAAAACAACAACAACAAAAAAAAAAACAAGGTAACTGCAGAACATGGGTCATCCTGATCCAGCATCTTCAAGTGTCACATCACTGGACATGGCAGCTGATTTTGCTTTCTGGTACGAGTAATGAGACCAAATATAATTAAATGAAATTCTGGGATAAAGTCAACTGTAAGACAGCTTTCACACTTATTCTTGGTACAAAAATTCTGTGGACATTATTCTTACCATTCAAGTTGCTAATTGTATATAATTTATTTAGGTAATCTTTGAAGAGATGAAATTTCTATTTTTATTGCAATCATAGAGCTAAGAAAATCATTAAATATTTATTATATTGTACATTTATAAAGATTTTTAAATCACAAAATTTTCTGAGATATTATGCAATATCACTGTATATTCATGACAGCACTGTGAGGCTATTATTGTTGACAGTATGAATGTGATTTTTAGAGATATTAAGTACTTTTGTCAGCTCATGACTTGTAGACTGTGTTAACAAGATGAGTGACCACTCAGCTGCATCCTAAACACTTTCCCTAAGAAAATTCAAATTCTCTGCAGTGATGCCAAAGACATCTGGGATTTGAACACACACACACAGTTGGTTTTGGTGATAAATACCAATTATGCAATCATTAATCCATTTTTTCCTTCTGTCTGATAAATATTGATGCCAAAGTAGTCACTTATGATAAGTCTTATGATATATCTTGCTGCCAGTTTTTGAGAACTAAATCTTTACATTTATATTGATGAAGATGAGCAAGTATAATCCTTATACCACATCTTGTCCCCAAACCTACATAATTAATCCAGTAGGCTCTGGTATATTGCTCCCATTTTCTTTTTTTAGACTTTGATTTTAAATTCATGTTAAGGATTGACTGTGGAATGTTTCCCATAGTACCTCTACATTAGAGATATGGTCAACAATGACAGGGTTTGCAAACTGATTGCGTTGTGATCTTGATGGTTTTTGTTTCATCAATTAATTTATTCATGGATAGATTCAGAATCTGAAATAGTATTTGAGGGGGTGTAATTGTGCAGAGCTGGTTTGAAGAAAATAAGTCACTCTGGGTTCTGAGTTATTCTGGCTAATCTTGCCCTGATCTCTTCCTGTGGCGGTATTCTCAGCTTTCTGTCTGTGGGTACCTTCTTTGATTTGCTATTACTTCGATGATATCCTGACTCCTGAAGCCAGAATCAGCAGCACCTGTACCCATACACTGAAACTATGAGTCAAAATAATCCTTTGACTTTCAAACTTTACTTGGGTGTTTGATCACAATAATGACAAAATTAGCACAATTCATAATCAGTTATGAAATATAATTGCTTAATATTCAGTAATGCTTTTGTCTGTATTCTTTATAAAGACATATAAACAAAATAATGTTAATTAAATAGCTAATGAAATGTCTAGGAGTCTTTTGTTTGCAAGAGTTTTAAATTCATGTATCATGTGGCAATATTTACTTAAAAACATTTCTGTGATACGTGAGGTTTCCCTCCAAAAGTGTGAAGAACACAAAGACCTCATGTTCTTTTACACAAAAATGGAAATTATATATTGATGATGTATTTTAGCAACAGTTTCTAGTAAGTTTTTCTATGAAATATAACTCTTCCTTTATTGAAGACACATAAAACCACATAATTTAGATTATCAGGAGAAATAATTTTGAACAATAAATTCGTTTCAAATGATGGTTTGCTACTTATAATTAATAAGTAATATTAATATATAAACAATAATATATAATAATATAATTATAATTATTTAAGTATTAGTATTGTATATATATCATGTACATACTTGTGGACAGATGTCCTATGTCATGAAGGCAAAGATGAAATTTTGTGGTCTTGGTTCTGTATTTTACCATAATGATAAGATTTCCAACTTGGTGGCAATTAGCCTTATCCCTGAACTACCTTGCTAGTTCAACACAATGGTTTGTTTATTATCAATGTCAATAATTTTGCTGAGATCATGATTAATTTTTATGACAGAATAGATAAAAATATATTCAGTCACTTATTTAAAAAATAATATATACTTTAAATATACATATCTGTATGCATATGCATACACACACACACACCAGGCAATAAGTCTGAAGCACATTGCAACCTAAGTTTTTTCAACATCAAAAGTACTGATAAAATGGTAATGTGGTCCATAGACTACCTTATTCACTTGAAGACTTGTAGCAATCACGAGTTACATTCAGGAGTAAGATAAACACTTTACACACATAGCTAAAAATAGAATATTAGAACTAAATAAAACATCTACACAGCAATGATTATTGAATTTGGCAGTGTAGATGTGCTATGCTTGATGCCAACTGTATGCCATATAGAGGAACACTCTGCCAAAGAGAGCCACAAGGCACAGGGACTGCACTGATAATCTAAACATTAGCATTGATTGTTCAAGGGCACTGGGGAATCGTCAAGCAGTACTGTTAATTTCAGTACAATCTTAAAATTAAACCAATGGGATATGATTTGGAAGTAGAATTTAAGATATGATTATTTTAATGAGTAGTTCACTATCATTATCAGTATTTTATCACAATGAAATGAGTGAGCATTTGTTTGTTTACTTTAGCAGATAAGTTTATATGAATGCTCATGAAAATACCTGTGCTGGTAAATCTTAAGCCCAAATCTTACTGGAGTGCGAACCTTGCTTCAGATTGGTTGGTTGGCTACTTGAAATGGTGTTCAACTTACAGATTTACAGCTTAGACAAGGAAAAGAAAAACTTTGACCTCTATGTACATTTATGTCACCCTCTCTGCATTACATGGTTTTTTTCCCATAAAACTTTCTATTTATCCAAATATATAACCATCTTTCCACTTTTTTTTTTCTTTTACACCACTAGTGCTAAAGGCTTTAATCAGATATGGAAGATATGGCTTAATGTATACAATTATTGTTCTGGCTCGGCTTAGATAATTTCTATATTCCCAGGTGGAGAAAGATAATTCAGGACAGATTCTGCAATACAAATATTGAAACATACACTAGTTAAGAATTAACATGTCAGGAGTTGAACAAATTTTGCCATTGGCTTTCAAAGGATGGATAGTCTGTCCCAGGAAAGCAAGTTTCTAATGAGATTAAAGATTTCCTTATAGGAGCTTACAGAAACTGAAGCAACAGTCACAGAGCCTCCACAGGTTTGAGATAGATCTTCTGCATATATGTTGTGGTCATTAGCTTGGTTGGTATTCCTGTGGGGGTGGGAGTAATGTTTTTGACACTTTTGTCTACTCTTGGGAGGTTGCCTGGTCTTGCATATAAGAGTTTGTACCTAGTCTTAGTGTAACCTGTTATATCATCTTCAGTTGATATTCCTGAGAGGCCTGCGCTTTTCTTAGTGGAAGTGGAGGAGGAATGGTTTGAGGGGCAGAGGGGAGGTATGAGGTTGGGAGGACTGAGAGTAATAGAGGAAGGAAAAACTGTGGTACAGATACATTGAATGAGAGACAGAATAAATTTAAGAAAAATAGAAAAAGAAAACCCTTGAACTCCAATCTGAGAAATCTAAACAACAAAAAACAGATTAAATAAAAGAGTAATACTTAATAGCACTTTATAAGAAGAAAAAATATGGTTTCTTTGTTTATTACATTATGGAATTTGTAATTTGTTCAAATTATAATGAATTCTTGTCTGTGCTTTCAAAAGACCATCAATTTTGTTATATTTTTCTTAATTTGGGATGATTCTTTCTGGGTATTTTAGTGGAATTTGGCACTACATATAAAGCATAACTTGCTTGGGAACATATGGGAAATATATTTTAGCTTCCTTAGTTTAGGAAGCCACCAAATTATTTCTCTCTCTCTTTTTTTTTTCTGTTTTTCACCTAATGATGTGTTGATTGCTTTGAGTGTTGTTGTATTTCATGAACACCAGGTAACTGCAGTAATTTTCATATTTGGGTACTTCAAGTAGCTTTATGCTCTGCTTACAAATTCCTTCTTAAAATCTCTCTCTTATTCGTCAGGATAGTAAAATAATATTTTATTTTGCAGAATTTTCTCAAAATTGATATTTGCAATTCTATACAATAAGTCTTGGCTTTAAGGAAGTGTATTGCCACTAAATGTTGTAAATTTCACTTTTATTTCCTTAGATGGAAGGATGTGTTGAATGCCATACACAAGCTGTCTGAAGACATGACTTGGACTGAGACCAAGTGTTTCCTCCTCTGTTCTATCACTTGGCCCAGGCCTGGGAATTTCTAGCCTCCATAAAATGTAATCTTCCATGATGACTGCTTTAATCTGGCTTCTCGCCACTTCTCAATGAATGGTTTTGCCTGGCTTCATATTAATTTTGGCAATATGATTTAATCTCCTGGCTCCTTCTCATTCTCTGCCTTGTTCTGTCTTCATCAATGTCTAGGTTTTTCTCTCTGCTACCTGTCTTTATAAAATAGTCTCACTAAAACTTCCACATACTTCTCTCCCCATGCTGCTCTAAAGTAGCTTCTCCTTCCTGTACTGATCTCAAGGGGGATGGGCATATACTATCACAGACTTATTCTGACAAATCTTTCTCTGATTCATCATTTTGTCTGCCTCTCAATTAGTTGTCATTTTCAAATATGGCTGCTTCCTCGTACAAACTAACTTTACCTTCATTGTTAGGGACTCAAAGTGTGTATTAATGGTATAGATCATACTGTGATCCAGGGTGTGTGTGCATTCCAACCAGATCACATGCATCTAGAAAGACTTTGTATGTGATTCCTTGCCAGAGCAGCTTTGTTACTGGATTAAAATTCCTCTACTTAGAATATGTCAAATTAATTTAGAACTAGAGCTTTCCAAGAAATTGAACTGGGAGTCATCTACTCTGTTTGCTCTGTGCTATATGCAAACTGCTTTCTTTGCGCACATCGGTATGCACATTAATGAACAACCAACCTGAGCGTCTTAAAAATGAGAAAAATATCAACCAGGTTATACTCTACCTAGTTCCACTTTTTAGGATCAAATTCAGTCAAGTATGTGCAGCCTTAAACTCTGCCAGCTTAACCAAATTGTATTTATTTTCTTCCATGTGCATTCCCTGTATTCCTTGAAGTTAAGGAACAGAATTTAAAAGTGCTTTGACGTTTGGAGGAAGTCTTGTATACAGCTGACCTGTTGTTTCACTGGTTTGCAATGGAAGAAATGGGAGGTCTGTTTGACTCTTGATCCTCTTTGTAGCCTCTTTGATTTTGTCATCTCCTGAAGGGGGTCACATGCACTTCCATCATGGAACACATAGGTTTCTTGTACAGTTCCTTGCAACATTGGTGAACTTTATTTGTTTCTTCTAATGTGCAATTTTTAAAAACTGGGTGTTGAGAAGGTTAATGTAAACATTTATGACTGACTTTACTTTGTTATCTTAAAATTAGAGTTCATAAATAGGTTATTTTCTGAGGTCATATCAGCTTCTTTGTTTTATTTGGCACTTACCTTCTCTTTCCTTCCTTCCTGCTGCTTCCTGAAAGTTAATTTCATGTCCAAAGATTATTATGGGAGACTTATTCTGAAAGGATCTATAGTTGGTCACCTTCTCTGGAGCCATGGATTCCTTCATGTATGCTTTTTGGTTGGTGGCTTAGTCTCTGGGAGCTCTGGGTGGTCTGGTGAGTTGATATTGTTCTTTCTATGGGGTTGCAATTCCCTTCAGCTCCTTCAGCCCTTCCCCTAGCTCTTCCACTGGGATCCCTGGGGTCATTCTGATGAATGACAGTTAGTATCTACATTTGTATTGGTCAGGTGTTATTAGAACCTTGCAGAAAACAGCCATGCCAGGCTCCTGTCAACAAACTCTTCTTGGAATCTACTAGGCTTTGTGGCTTTCTTGCTCTATGTCAAAACTACTGACACCATGTAACCTCCCGGTCTATTGTGGACTCTCTTTTGAATGTTGGACAATTTGACAGTTAGTTTCATATAAAGACAGAAAATATTTTAATTTTCTATTTAACATTGGTATTTGTATATGGTAATTCAAAACAATTAAGTCTATGCTGCTACTCTGAACTGTTTACAATCCTTCCTGGTTTAATGACATCAACTCTCTTTCTCAAGTATATTATTTATAAAACTTCATTGTTCAGCACTTAACTGTTAGTAAGACACATGCAGAATGAATAGCAAAATACCTGAATTTACTTAATTACACCATTGATCAATTTACATATACTTGCTTATCTCAGAGGTTATTGTATGAAACAGTGCTTAATAATTTAAGAATTCAGTTCAAATATATTCTATGTCTCTTTCCCAAAATGCAACATCAATCCTGATTCAGCCTAATTGCTCATTGCAAAATGTGCAAGTAGTGTTAGCTTTGAAGTAATTTTGGTAAGTGTTGAGTTGGATGCTCCATTGCTTTCTTTTTGTTAAATGATATCGTTATACTCCAAACTTGGCATATGTCCTTGTGATGCATCTGGAAATATTTATTTCCTAAAAATGCTATAATAGAGTTAAGCATTAAACACCAATTTAACATCTGACTTACATTGACAAGTATAGATTAATAATCTGCAATTTTCTTAAAGTTTTGATGTCAGCTAGTCCTAGATACTTCTAGACCAATAAGGCAAGAAGCAGCAGTTATGAGACAGGTTCTCATTTAAGACTCCTCCTATAGATATATGTCAACATGGAGATCATTTTGTGTATTTGCAATCATAGGGATCCCACTTTTTAAAAATATCATATTCCAAAGTAGATGCTACTTATTTTTCTTTTTAATAAGTGAAATTACACCAGATTGTTAAAAGGTGAAAAATGAAGAAAATTTAAGTAAAAAACAAAACAACACAAATGTTATGGACTGGTGAGCTGGCTATGTGAGCAGGGCACCTGCCACTAAAGCTGATGATCTGAGTTTATTTCTGGCACCAACATGGTGGGTGACAGCCAGTTCTACAAGTTACACACACGAATAAATTAATTTAAGTTAAAAAGACATTGTTAAATTCAATGTTGTTATCATTATATTAACATCAGACAACATATTCTCAAGACAGGTGCATGAGAATTATCTAGCTTAGAAAATTATGTCTCTATATACAAACATATACATATTTGTATATACATGTACATATACATGTAAGTGTACATGCATAGTATGAGTTTTTCTATTTTTCACTATTTTGTGTATAGGAGTACCATAGCATGTGTCATAGAGTACAGTCTTGTGAATTTCTTATCTACTTCCAATGTAGACTCTAGGAATCAAATCCACAACAGCACAAATCAGATATTTTATCTTTGGGCCACCTTGCTAGTGTATAGATAAGTTTCTTATGATATCAGGGATTCAACTGTCATATATAAGCATTCCTGTAAAGAGAGGTTTTGGAAAGAAAATAGAAATATTACAAAATATCCAAAAATAGATTGCCCCCTGCATTCCTAACACAAAATTAATGATGGTTGTGCCTAAGTACCATCTGCCTAACAAATGCCCAAATCATGCAGTTCTAAAGAAAAATAAATATTCTTGATAGCATGAAGTAAAAATAATTTTATTGAAAATTTCCTATCTGTAAGAAAAGCAATGAAATGACAAGTACATAATTTATAACCAAGTCTTTAAGAAAATCAGAGAATTCAGAAGTTACAGATATCATTCAACTGTATAATTCCATCTCCATGATTTACTTTAGGGCTCATGATATACAAACAGTTGAGATTTAAATTGCCTATGGGAGCAGATTATGTAACATGTCACCAGAGATATGATGGAAGTATCTGTTCAGTATTTAACATGTCACAGATGTCAGTAACAAAGTTGATTTGTTGATTGGAGATACAGTAGTCAATTTTGATAAATATCTGCAGTGAGTTCTTTATATTTTCTTCCATTTTTGTCTGATGAGTCACAGAGGTTTTAGGGCTCAGTAGGTGGTAGGAGACATCATATTGATGCCTTTTGTATACAGGAATGAGTCATTCATAGTTAATCAGTAACCAAGGAGAACTCCTAAATTCTTACCATGGAAATGCAAAAAGCAACATTATTAACTAATATTAATTAACTAATTAATTATTATTAATAAACAGGCATAATAATACAGCACTGAACTTGCCAGAAAAAGGGAGAAGCTTTGACAATGGAAGAGAAAGAATGGGACATGAGCCTGGAGCAGACAGGAAAGTGTTATGGGATGAATCTGATCAAAGTGCATGAAATGCATGTGTCAAATGTCATAAGGAAATGTATTATTATGCATTACATACTGTAACGAAAATCAAAATGGATCTTTATGCTGATTACATGTAAAAACTCATTGACTATATATTCCAGAAGATGTATGCTTCCAAAGACATCAAGGAGAGAAAAAACAAAAATTGTACTGAGATAAGAATTGAAACTAATTTTTCATTATAAATATTAAAATTTCATTGAAATAGCATCTGGCCCTAAGAAAATGCAGTATCCCATGGGACCCATTTCTTCTTCCTCTCCTTCTTCTTCTTCCTCCTCCTCCTCCTCCTCCTCCTCCTCCTCCTCCTCTCTCCTCCTCCTCCTCCTCCTCCTCCTCTCTCTTCTTCTTCTTCTTCTTCTTCTTCTTCTTCTTCTTTTTTCTTCTTCTTTCTTCTTTCTGTTTCTGCTTCTGCTTCTTCTCCTTCTCCTTCTTCTCCTCCTCCTCCTCCCATATTATTATTATTATTATTATTTTATTCTTCTACAATGTATCATTGAGACAGCCCAAGCTGGCCTCAGACTCATGACAATCAAATGCACATTTTACTCCAAAGGAGGAGGTGGGAGATATGTGTCTTCCTGCCTTGAAGGGTCTCCTCATAGAAATAGAATGAGCAGTGTGGATATTAGGAGGAATTGACAATATTAGCCATAGAAAGTGGTAACTAACACCGTAACATTTAGTTTCTGGAGCACATATATATATCTGTTCTCTGGTACCCTAAAGCTAATTCTGAATATGGAATGACTCAAGTTTTATTATTAATTTATTTATTATTAAAGTTAAAACATTAATTCTAAATATCCAGTACAACTCTAGAAATAACAAGTATTAAGTTTGCCAAGCAATAACAATTCTGAATACTTAGTTGTTTGCTTGATTTCATTTCTTTGTAAATATCTATACTTTTAATCTGGGTCATGATATCAATCAGTGTACCATTATGTGCTTTTTGGGGTGGAAGGAACCTAATTATTTATAAATAGCATTAGTTTTATGATGAAATCAGCAGTTATTAGACCCATCTGAAATTCTGTTGTAAGATCTGACTAAATAAATCTCATTTACCCTATTGATAGTGTTAGTGAACTGAAATGTCTGCAGTCCTTAGTACATCCTGTACTGACAGTTGGGTTGTTTCTCAGACAATTCATATCAAAGATGTGGATTCAGATCAAAGAGAACCAATCCTGAAGATTATTGATATTCATAATATTATATATATTTTTTTTTCCAATGACTGATAATTTAAAAAATTGACATAAAAGTAGCCACTATATGATTTATATTCAAATAAGGTGTTCAACATAGGCAAAATTATAGAGACAGAAAATGAGTATTAGTTAGTAAATAGTATTAGTTATTTAGGGCTGGGGGTTCGGACTGATAAAACCTACACAATGCTTCTTGAGAGTGGTAAGATATTTTAAAAATAAGTGATGCTGTAAGTACCCAAAGTTAGTGAGAAATACCCTAGTGAGCAATACGATTAAGTAAATTAACATCATAATATGTATATTATAATTTTAATAGAATGCTGTTTTGGAAAGCACGTCTGTTTCTGCTTCATTTGTTAAGTTCTTATATCGGTTCTGAACAGAAATGAAGAGTGCACACATCCTTCAGGTCCAGATCTTCTGACGAGGCAGGTGTCGTCTCCTGTGCTTCAAGGATGTAACAGACGGATAAACAATAATCCATAGAGATGACAGTGAAGTGATAATTCAGTAACAAGCCGAATTCAATCATATTACTGTAAAGTTATTGTCCTAGGGTCTGAATCCACTTTAGACAAAGTTCTTTTTTTGTATTTGTTTATACATTTTCAGTGAGCTGTTCCATAAATGACTATTAAGTTTTGAATACTTGTGAAATACTCTAGCAATGTAAGTAGATGATTATGTCTCCTGATGATGGGTTGAATAATTAATTAAAACTAAAGAACAAATGTTAAAACGTAACTCATTCCAGGTGTGGGGAAGAAGGGTATCTTTTCTACAGCAGCTAGTAAGATTATACAATGCAAACTAAAAGTTTGTGGGTATGTTAAGTGTTAATGTACCTCTGGGCATGGGTCTGATTGAATTTGGGTACATTCACCTGGTAAAACACTACTTATTCTCAATTATCATATTCATTATTTTCAGTGTTTTTTGGATCCTACTTTTTATTAAAAAGACTGCTCTAGAAAGACTGTCAATGGGCTGTGATCAGAGGAAGTGTTCTATAAGTCAAGACACTGAGAGGAAATTATTAGCCCTGTCCTACCAGCAGGCAGAACAACAGCAACAGGAAATCCTGATCTCTGATGAACTAGAAAGTCTTTTCTCTCTCCTGGGAGGTCAGACCAGAGTTCTCCTGTTTCTGAACTCCAAGATTCCTATCAAAGGCCTGCAGTATCTTTGGTCTTCAAACCAGACTGGTAGCTGCCCACTGGCATTTTTTATTCTAATGCATGAAGACCACTTGACCATGAAGAAATCCTTACATGGAATTTACTACTTTTTCTCAATAATTCTCTTACTAAGGTCTCCTCAGATCTATTTCTTTTTTCTGAGACAGGCTTACTCTGTGTAGCTCTGGCTGTCCTGGAACTCACTCTGTAGACCAGGCTGGCCTCAAACTCAGAAATCTGCCTGCCTCTGCTTCCCAAGTACTGGGATTAAAGGAGTATGCCGCCACTGCCTGGCTTCAGATCTATTTTTTATTTCCAACTATCATTTATCTATCTATCTATCTATCTATCTATCTATCTATATCTATCTATCTATCTATCTTCTATCATCTAACTATCATCTATCTATCATCTATCATCTATTTATTGTCTATCAATCCATCTATTTATCTATCATCTATCTATTTATCAATCATCTATCATCTACCTATCATCTATCTATCTATCTATCTATCTATCTATCTATCTATCTATCATCTATGTATCTATCGTCTTTAGCGGGATATTTTTCCTACAAGTTGGGAGGAGCTAAGGTGGGAGGAGTAAGGAGAGGAAGAGGAGAAGGAAGAGAGAGAGGGGAACATGGAAGCAGACGTACACCTGTCTCTAGCAGTAAAAGGTAGTTGACATATCTAGGTTGGGTATTGGGTTACACCTCTGATTGTGTGGGCATCTTGTTATTGAGCATTACCAAATATATAAAGCCTTTGGATAATCTAAGCATTGGAGTCTCATTCCTACCAGGCCTGCGTGGATGGCAGGATGGTCTGGGCACTGCCCAGCCTTGTAGAGACAGCTTGGAAAATTAGCAGAGCCATCTTCCATGCTGGAGTCTCGTAGGTGGCAGGGCCGATGTCTCTGGCCAACTGAGCCTTGACAGCAGTGAGAACACACTTATGCCACTTGTGGCCACAGGCCTAGGCTAGTAGGGACCTTGGCAGCTGATTAAGAAAAGTCAAATTGAATGTTGCCATTCTAAATATCTCCCACAACAATCACTTATCTTTTAATATGTGCCAAGGCCTTGGTTCAGCCCTTGTATGTGCTTCTGTTAGTGGAGGCTCAGTTTCTGAGTACTCTCAGTGGTCCAGGTTAGTTGACACTGTTGGTCTTCATGTGGTGTTCCTATCCCCTTCAGTGCCTTCTATGCTTCTCCCAACTCCTCCATAAGGATTTCTGACCTCTGTCCAGTGTTGGGCTGTGGGTATCTGCATCTGTTCCAGTCAACTACTGGGTAGAGCTTCTCAGAAGACAGTTATGCTAGCTCCATTCTGTAAGCATAATAGTATCATTAATAGTGTCAGGGATTGGTGCTTACCCATGGATGGGTCTCAATTTGGGCTTTTTATGGGCTGGCCATGGCTTCGGTCTCTGCTCCATTTTTATCCCTGCATTTCTTTTAGACAGAACAAATTTTGTGTCAAAAGTTTGGTGGGTGGGTTGGTGTCCTTATCCTCCACTGGGGATCCTGTCTGGCTACAGAAGATGGCCTTTTCAGGAACCCTGTCTCCATTGTTAGGCATCTCAGCTAAAGTCTCCTCATTGACTCCTTGTAGCCTATACCAACCAGGTGTCTGGAACTTCCTAAAGATTCTTCAAGCACCCTTTACCCCTCCCTCACTTTTAAAATTAAATATTTATTTAAAGATAAAGATGTATTCATCTTATGAGGATAATATTAATGAGTTTTAGCATGGCAAACCCAGACAGCTCACACTGGTTGTCCTTTCCTTATATACTTCACAGGGACAGAACCTGCTGATCATTTCAGTCTCCTAATGATGAGGGAACTGATCTGTTGCTGAGGACTGTCATCTAGAAAGCCAAATACAACATCTAATACAGCCTGTAGTGCTGTGTAAGGCTTGTGTTCTTCCCCAAACAGTGACAAATAATACTCTATGTGTAAATGTTCACATGGATTTATAGCCCTACAAAGATGTTGGGAAAATTTAAAAATTAGCTTTTCATTATGAATGTTCAAAATCAGAATTTAATTTTTAAATGAAAGAGATGGGTGGCTGCCAATGGTATCAGTATTCAGAATTCCTCTTGAGTGGGGAGCTTCCCCAGAGTTGAAAGAGTGGTAAAAAAGGCAAAAGATTCATCCACTCTTGCTTCTTAGATGAGTTTAAAAGTTTCCTTAGAACTGTGTAAATTGGAAATTATGCTACAGAGTGGTCTTAGGAAATTAATCAAGTGTGATCAGAATATGTCCTTAAAAGAGAAAAATAATTAACTCACAAATCTAAAAGAAAGACTTTTATATAAATTTAATGCTACACTACTATAAAAATTGTTCACCCAAGTATCAAAATATATGATATGAATTTAGACAGTTTATTTCTTTCGTTTGTCTGTCAGTCTTTCTACAGATTCACCTCACTTGTGTTGTCATGGAGACTGTTCATCTAGAGAACACATTAGAGCTGAGATCTTCTATTCTTCTTCTGTTCTTATTACTTCTTCTGGTTTAAAAAGAGTTGGGTAATTTAAATATATATATTGCTATATTCTTTGAAAATACAGGAGAATTCTTTAAATATCTAAAGTACAGTGTGAAAGTCAACTTACATGTCAATATTGCTTGACAAATATAAGTGTTTATGGGCAGGGTATTGCCTAATTTCCAATGATGTCAAGGTGGGGAATTACATGTTTGGTAACTTGTTATTTCCAAAATATGCACTCTTTCTTGATATGGAGGTACATTTGACATTATATCCAAATTCATCTCAAAGGATGGGCACAGAAACTTTCTCTATTTCTCAGAAAAAAAAATCAATAGTTTTCTTTTAAACATCAAGGCTCCTGTTAGAAAGGAATTTAATATCAGCACTTACAGATCTGGAAAAGTATTTTCTGTTTCCTTAGAAAAGAGAGAAATAGGACTGCCCTTTGAGATATAAAGTATAAATTTAGATAAAATGCAATAACGGGAGGATCTGCAGCTTTGCTTTGTAGGAATCGGAAAACCACAGCAGCAGAAGTAGCAGTGAGACAATCCTGCTTTATCTTACCAGGAAGGTGTGGTGATAACTCATAGATAATAACTGATCCTTTAAAATATTAATGTACCTGTGGTGCTCCCTGTCCTGGAAATGCCCAGGAAGGCAAATTGGAGAAGCAACATCCACTTGCTTAAGTTCAAAGAATGAGTCTTTTCCATGACGTTGGTGCTTTTCCAGGTTTTACAAAAAAAAAAAAAAAAAAGAAAGAAAGAAAGAAAGAAAGAAAGAAAGAAAGAAAGAAAGAAAAAGAAAAGAAACAAAAACCAATCTCTTTTTAATTTTGATGTAGTCAAACATATGGTTCTACAAATAATTGTCATTATTTACTAAGTTTTTTTTTAACAATATGTGTATGTTCATGTGCACATGCACTACATATATGTATGTCACACATGTACAAGTGCCGGTGGATGTCAGAAGACTGAGTTAGATCCCCCTGAATTACAGACAGTTATAAATCACCCATGTGGGTCCTCAGTCCAGCAACACATGCTCTTAACTTTTGAGCTATCTCTTCAGGTCTGTCATTCTCCTTAATTTGTCTATTCTTAGAAGGCCCTGTAAGATTTCTGTAGGACTTCTATAATAGAACTGACAGGTGGCTTACATAATCAGAAATGAATTCACTAGATTAGTTTATTTCTAACTATAAGAAACACAATGCATCTCTTACTTTCTCAACCATTCTTACACTAGGCTTAACCTCTGTGTATATAATGATTTAGAGTCACTTCTGCGTATAGAATTTTTCCTGAATTTGATAAGACCTGAATATAGGTGAATTAAACAAGGAAAATACAACACTCAGTAACTACAAACTTCTCAATTTAATTTTCTTCTTAAATTTTTAAAAGTAAATTTATAGAAGTAGAAGATATTTTACTGATCAACGTAACCAACAATAAAAAGACAAATTCTTTTATTCTCTCCTATGTGTGGATGCTAGCTATGGAACTTTAGACATATTTGTAACCTAGAGAAACTGCAGCAACAAGGAATGTAAAAGTAGCACAGGAAAGGACCTCTAGAAAAGAAGCTTGTAAAGCAGGAAATAAAATAAATAGGAGAGATTTAACTGGAGGAGAAAGAGAACAACAAAGATGCAAGAGGGATAAATAACACTACGACTGCGTTAGAAAACCATAAGAAAAGAAGATATTTTATATTTACTTAAAACACACACATATATAATGTCTATGAGTATATGTGTACTACCTATATCTATGTGGAGAGCCACTGTGTGCCGCACCCTAAAGATGACGCTGTCTGAGAGTGCTCCTTGTGATAAACAAGTCCTCTTTTGGCTGTGAAGCTGTGCCGGGGCAGGGAATGGTCACGCGTGATCTGACGTGGACATATGGGGAGATGACACATGGCGTATGCTCATTGGCCTTCGCTTAGATATAAGCCTGGTCCCCGTGGTAGGAGGTGGTCACACCTGCTAACTGTAATCCTGATTAAACTGCCTTGAGAAGGAACCTGGTTGTCTTGCACCTAATCTCCTGCTGGTCAGGAAGGGCGCCGGACATATCTATATTCATTTTTATCTATCTCTAATCTATCAGTTTATATATCATTTATTTATTATTTATCTCATCTACCTATCATCTATCTCTATTTATCTATCTATCCATCCAGCTATCATCTATCTATCTATGTATCTATCTATCTACAGTCTATCTATATCACTGTGTGTGTTTGTGTATGTGTGTGTGTGAGTGTGTTTAAGTGTGTGTGTGTGTGTAGTAAACTTCTGCCATGTGTAGTGAATTTCTACCACTTATAGTGTTAATGGTCCCCCAAACAACTACAAACTATCTAACAAAAACTCCAGTGCCAGGTAATTCAAATCCCTCTTTGAGTTGATGGTAGGGGCAGCCAAAGACACTCCAAAGTAATATAGCATATTGGAGGTAATGGTAAACACATTTTAAAGAAATGTAAAACAGAAACAGAAAAACAAAGACTAAACACATTTTACTGATTTCCATCTTGAATAGACGAACTTCCATAGTTTCTTTCTCAGAAGAGTTCATCAAATAAGTTGTTTCCCTAGATATACTACTTTATTATAGATGCTTAGAAGGCAATACACCCATGTCACATAAGGGCCTGGCTGTTAGTTGAGCTAGAAGCAGTCCTTGAAATTTTATTATTAGTATTAGTAGGACATTTGTATTTTGAGGTATTTGAAGTGCAAAAAATATGGAGTCATTTCATCTTCTGTCTAGATCTCAAAGAATAGCTGGGGATGCTATGAAGTATAATATAAAGTAAAAATCCATGAGGCAGCCCATAAGAGGGTGATGTATGAAGCTCTTCCAGGGAAGCCTAAACTGCACTTGAGATCCATAATGTTGAAGATGCCAAGAATACAGCTCATTCTGATAAGGTATGTATCAGGCAACAAACAGGACAGATGCAAGTAGGAAGATATTTGAGATACAAATGGAATGGACATTGCAGTGCAATTGTCCAGGCTTAGGTACCATTTACATGAAAATGCCATGCACAATGGACAAGTCATGGATCAAGAGAGATTAATGTTTTCTCGTTTAGGGTTTGGATCTTAGCTTGGGATCATCTCTCTTTCTCATGCCCCCATTTCTCACTGTTGTAATTGAGAATTTACTTAGTACCCTCATATATTACATTTACATAATATTTAAAGAGTTTTGTCTTTAGTATGTGTGTGTGTGTGTGCATGACATCTCTGTGTGGGGCTAGAAGGGGGCATTATATCCTCTTGTTATGGAATTATAGAAGTTGTGAATGACCTGTGATTACTAGAAATTTAATTCTGGTCTTCTAGTAAACAGCAAGTACTCCTAAACATTAACTAACTCTATAGCTCCTATATTTTTATACATTACAGGTTTACAGCTAGTGTGTGTGTGTGTGTCTGCGTGTGTTTGTTGTATGTATGTATGTATGTATGTATGTATGTATGTATGTAAGAGGACTCTTTGGACATGGTATAATTGTATGTTTTAGGAGTTTGTGAGCCTTTTAAGGCACTGGAGAGGGAAGAAGTACACTTTGGTTTTATAAGGTAGCCATGAACTTTTAGTATGAAATATTCCTATAAGCTTTTTTTGCTGAGCAACTGGCCTCTAATCAGCTGTGTGATACTAATGGGTGCCAATATTAATGGAAATGACTATGGGTGTTTCTACACATGTTTTCCTTGGTGTCTGATTTCTCCTTCCTCTGTTCTTCCAACACACATGAGGTAATGAACCTCTGTTGCAGGCAACTTCCACCATGATGTTCTGTCTAAAAAATGTGGCACCAAGAAACCACGGACTGCACATTGTGAGAACATCCAATACAAATCCTTCAAACTGTATACTTCTGTCAGATATTTTGCCACAGCAAAGAAAAAGAAACAAAACAGAAAAATAAATACAGCAACAGTAACTATATAATGAAATTTTACCTGCAAACATTTTTCCTAACTTGTAAACAAAAGACAGTTTATAGCTTGATGTACATATAAAAGCCATCAGAAGGATGGCTCATTCTCACAACAGTTAGAAAGCAAGGCATTTTTCCCCTAATAGTTAAATTTCAAAGACATCATCCCCAAGTATTAAAGAAAGTTGTAGTTTGCGAGTCAGTCAAGATACTTCTAGGAATATTCATATTTTAAACATACAAAAAGCTACATTTGAAGGAAAAATGTTTAGAAACCTTAAGGAGGGCATCTTGGAGGAAGAGAGAAAAGAAGGAAAAAAAAAACAAAACCAACCAACCAAGCCAAACCTAACAAAACAATAACAGAAAAACAAAAGCAAGAAACTAAATGTGAATTCTTAGTCCAGTGGCAAGGATGAGGTGAATGGAAAATTTCTTCCTTCTTTGAGACACCAGAGTAGCATCCTGCTGCAACTAATCTGCAGAAATTTGTGTATCTGCTTATTTTTATATTTGTCTGAAATGTTCTTTACGTAATATAAAATATTTGTCTTTATGAGTGTAGGTGTGCCTGTGTGTGTATAATGTGAGTGTATGTGTGTGTGGATATGTAAATGTGTGAAATATATGTGCACAAGTGTACATGTGTTTATATCGTCTATATCTATTAATGCATATATGTATATATACACACATATATGTACTTATATGTATATGTGAGTGTGTATATATATATATATGTGTGTATATATATATATATCAGTTATGTAGAAAAATATTCATATATTCATGGAAATTGTGTCCACCAAATAATCACATAAGTACAAATGTAGTAGTTTATAGCATTGGTGTAGGTACTAGACAAAGTGTACTAAATTTCTGTATGTTCAGGGTTAGAAAATGATGTAGTTATAGTGTCTCTTTCTCATGTGTTGGCAATATTGTACAATGGATTGTGACAATGGTCAAAAAATTGTTCTAAAATCTTCAACTGTATCTAGACTCTACAGTTTAGGGCGGTGAATTCTACAATTTGCGAATTACATCTCAATCTTTTTATAAGGGAATAAAACTAAAATGTGCCCATAGAATTCAGAACAGATGAACTGACACTTCAACTTGGTCTGGAAAGTGACAAAACTCTTGTAGCCACGAATAAAATACTAATTCAGTGCCAGCTATTTGCCTTCTGCCCAGATGAAGCTTCAGGCATACAGCTATCAAGTAGATAATATGCTTAATGTCTTGGTAGTTACATTAATATGGAAGCTACAGGAGGGAAGTGACTATTGCAATACAGACTAACTCTAAATTGCTATAAAATATTGATTTATTATTAGTAATTACTATAAAATACAGGAGGGATGCATAACCTAATGTTTGTATCTCAAGAAATCTTAGAGATAATTTCTGAGAGACAACTAGACATTATATTAATGATAGGAAGAATAGCATAAAATATATCAGGAAGAAAGGATAGTCAGTATTATCACATGACATTAAAGAAAAATGTAAATAAATTGTGCAATACAAATTGTGTGAGAAACAGCTTTAAAATCATTGGAAGATATCTGAATGCAACGCCTACTCATTGCTACCTGTAGGAAGGACATGATACAGGAATTTCAAATAACCGTGAAGTTTTAACTGGAGGCCAGATGGGAAAAGTTTTTTCTATATAAAGACTTTGCAGTAAATTAAGTAGGAAATAAAAGGTGCTTGACTCTGATAATCTTTTGTCTACTGTTCAATTAACACCTATCATGTAATCAAAATGCAGTCCTGCCAAGGGTGATCATGATGTTTAGAGTCTTGATTTTATGTGGCTGAAATATGAAGATGATTTTTTCCTCTTTTCATTAATCTCCCATTCCTTGAGGATAGTTTAGTTCTAACAGCTATTCTCAGGACAGATAAAGGCAAAGTATATAGAATGTCCCAATGTTATTACCAGTGTTATTAAATCCAGGTGATTGGCAGATGCATTTGAAATGCCTGCCAAATTGTCTTGGTGAACAAAATCAAAGCTCTCTATTTAAAGAGCATAACATAAAGTCTTTTCTGGAAGCAAATATGAGTGACCATAGACCAGGAATACAAATCCAAATTCCACATTCCTGTGTGGAGCTGTAGTAACAGAACAAAGAAAATCATCAAATCAAGAAGAGATTCAAATATTTTAGGGAAAACTTTAAGTGTGTAGGTGACAGAAAAATCTCAGCCCTAGTGTCAAATACTGTCTTATAACAGCATTAGCCTTTTGGTTAGTAAATGGGGGTCAGTTTATCCATTCCAAAGAAGTTACCTAATTTTTAAAAAGAAGTTTAGGTCACATACAAAGGGAATACAATGAGTTACTATTACGAGGACTAAGGATGGTTAAAACAATAAGTTCTCTAGACTGACAGTATTCATCTTCCTTCCTATCACTAAATTCTGAGCCCTGCAGAAGGTTTGAAGTAAGGCCTGGTTCTTTGGAAAAGTTTTCATGCACATTGCAAAGGCTCCCTGAAGTCATTTGCTGAGTCACTGTTGTGATTATGTGACTGGAAAGTTGAAGTTGTTTTGTTTACTTGTTTTTCTGCACTGCTTGGCTGAGTATTTGGCTTTAAATTTGATGGAGTCTTCATCTCCACAGCTGGGGCATGAATACCACCTGGACTCATCTTTGTTGTTATTGTTAAAGAATCCTGGGTTTTAAAAGTAGGTAAGTAATCGAAACACCAGTTGTTATGAGATAAATTATCTCTGAATAGCTCTGCTTTCTGATGTTTAAATAGCATTTGCTGTAGGATAAAAATCAAGAATTTCAGAAAACTTGTCTGCTTACAATAAACTTGGGTAAATCGTTGAGAGATCTCTATTGTAATTTCTGAAGGTTCAAAACATATTAAATCCATACTCTTGTGGAGAGCATGAGGAAAATCCCTCCCCATGACTCCATTTTATCTAAAGTATTCAAATTAATACAACATTTTTATCAATTATTTTCCATAATTTTTGGTGTTAGGATTAATTGATCTGATGAAAGTTCAAAATATGATGACCACACAAATAAGTCTGATGTATAAATGTAACTTTTATTCTCCTGTAGTAATTGTTTTCCCAGAGGCTTCCTGCATCCATCTGCTAAAGTAGTCCTAGACTTGGAAGTTTCTAGCCTCCATATAACCTAATCTAAGCCTAGAATGTTTTTAAACTCTGTGACTTACTGCTGAATAAGCTCATCTTTTCTAGTTCTTTCTGAGATAAAGCTTGCTGGATGTTCTGATTCAAAACTACTCTACTAGCTGACTTATCCAGATGTGCTTCTTTCTGCTTCTCATTGAAGTGCCCTGCTTGGCCTCAAACTAACTCTAGCATTCTGTTTTAATCTTCTGGCTCCTTCTCATTTTCTGGATCACTCTGTGTTTACCTGAGTCTAGCTTGTTCTTTCTTCATCCTACCTTTGTAAATTACTCCTGCAAAACTGCCTCTGAATTCCATGAGCTGACTACCATGAATTCAACTCCACTGCATTTTCTCTCAACTCACTGACTCAACTGAATTGGCTCAACAGAACTGACTAGAACTTAAAGATCTGCATGCTTCTATATCTTGAGTGCTGGGATTAAAGGTGTGTACCACCATGCCTCCTAATCTTTCCTTTACCAGAGACTGATTCTCTACCAGGCTGGCCTTGAACTCAAGAGGTCTTCTTGCCTCTTCTCTTGGTATTAAAGGCATGTCTGTATTCCAGCTGTATCACACAAACTCCTGAAGATTTTTAGATGTGATTGTTTGCCAGAACAGTCTAAATGCCTTGAATTTTAATGGAAAATCTGAAGGTATTGATTTAATGGTAGGTAGTGTTCTAAAAGTGAACAGTATAGTACCTATGTTTCTCATTCTGGAATTGGTTCAAATTTCCAGCTTATTCAGGAAAGGGTATGGAGCTTAGTTACACAATACACTTTGCTACCCATGTCTCCTAGTGTTGGGGTTTCCCAGAACACGCAAGAAGCAAAAGAGAAATCCAGCCCAATCTAGCAAGGCATTTCTATTAATCAGCTTATATACTGACCTAAAACAATCTGCAATTGCTCAAGGACTTCTAGTTACTAAGGATAACTTGGCTACAGCTACATCTGAGTGTCAAACTTGCCTGCATGAAAGAGTAATACTGATCCCAGATATGACACTATTCCTCACCTAGCAACCTGTTATAAGATTGATTATACCAGAAAACTTCCATGGTGAAGGGGACAGCACTTTGTCTGTACTGGAATAGATACTTTTTCTGGCTAGAAGTTTGGCTTTCTCGTCTGTAATGCTTCTGCCAAAACCATCATCATTGACATTGACTGGCAGAATTCCTTTTTATAGTGAGTTACTGTCCTCTGAGGCAAGCAACTGCTGTCTTAGTGCATACAGTTGTGTTTCCCTTCAACAGATCATCCTGCCTGGGCTTGTTGACAGTTTATACACCCACCACTTCTTTGTATAGTAGACAACTGATTCCAACCAATACTGTACATGTCTTGTCAGAGGGGCTACAGTGTGTATGTGTGCATATGTGTGTGTGTCTGTGTGTGTTTCTGTGGAGAGAGAGAGAGAGAGAGAGAGAGAGAGAGAGTGTGTGTTTGTGTGTGTGTGTGTGTTTGTGTGTAGAGAGAGAGAGGTGTGTGTGTGTGTGTGTGTGTGTGTGTGTGTGTAAACGGGTGCTCCATCCATGTGTATACAGAGAAACCTTACCTCTGCTGGGTAAACTTTTCAGTTTTAGCTGGTGTGAGGTTTGTCCATACCCTGTTAAGTAACTTACCTATGCATTCCAACGAAGCCCAATGAACTCATTGACTCCCCATAATTTTTACAGAATGCTGCTCATTTGTTATTTCCATCTTAAAAGAATGAGGATACACTGCTTTTGTCTTTTCCTGGGAATGAAGTTTAGCAACAACTATGCACCATCCAGATCTTCCACACAGCATTGTTTCTAATGAAGGAACACAATTCACAGTTAAAGAACTGTGACAGTTGGATTCTAGCATTGTATGTTTTGATTTTAGCATGTGCCTCATAGTCCTGAAAAGCAGCAAGCTTGACAGACAAAAGAGTGTAATGTCCATTTAAAGATACAACTAAGGCAGTGGTTTGGTGGCAATAGATTGAGGATGCAGGGCTCTCCATAAAGCTTTATATGCTTTGAATCAGTGTCCAATAAATGGCTTGGTTCTCCTATAGCCAAGATTCAGGGTCCCAGGAATCAAAGGAGCAAAATTAGTAATCATATCACTAACTATCTGCTGTAGCGACCTACCCAAACAATCTTGTTCCTGATGCCACAATCTTGTTCTGTGTAAGCCTAGAAGATTTAGTTCCAGAATGAGAAATGATTCTGCCTGGAGGCACAATAAACATTCCTTAGTTGTCAGACTTCCTCCTGTCTCTCTTGAGTTCCTGTTTCCCATGAGTAAAATGGGTAAAGGAAGAAGTAGCAGTATTAGAAGTTGTGATTGATCCAAATGGAGGAGTTCTGTACAGAAGAAGAGTATGCCTAGAATGTTGGTAGTCCTTTGGGAATTCCTTGCTATTAACAACTCATGTGACTGAGTTGGTTAATGGAAATTTAACAATGTTATCTAGGAAGGATGAAAAATGCTCTAGGTCCTTCAGAAATGAAGGTAAGAGCCACTCATCAAAGAAAAAACCAAGACTCATTGAAATGCTTTTGATGGTAGACACAATATAGAATGGGTATTGGAGAAATGGAGTTTCAAGTACCAATGAAGGATACAAGATCATTTATAAAAATAATGGTTGCAACTAACATGAATACTTTAGTCCTATTTGTTAAGAAATTTTGTGTATCTACTAGGTATATATTTATGATTTTATTTCTCCTTTTTGATATTTTTATTTTATAAAATTGAATTTCATATATGGGTACTGTATTTATATATTTATTTTCCCCTCTTTTCAGCCTGTCCATGTTGCTTTCTGAACTTGAATTCATAGCTTAAAAGATTGTGTGTGTGTGTGTGTGTGTGTGTGTGTGTGTGTGTGTGTTTGTGTGTGTAAAAATATAACCTGCTGAGTCTAGTTAGTGCTGCTTGCATATTTATGTTTTTTAGGGCTGACCACTTAATACTAAATAAACAATAATGGACTCATCCCTGGGGAAGATATGTCTCCCTAATTCTGCTACTCTTTAAGTCAGTAATTGCCTTTAGCTCTTCACCTAGTGTTGGGGCCTTATGATATTACCCATCCATAATGGTATGTCACAGGTGTCATTGTGTGGGTCTTGTTTATGCAATCATGTCTACTTTGAATTCATGTGTGCAGCACCCCTTTCATATACAGAAGACAATCTCACATCACATGTCCTGACCTTTGGGCATCATAATGTTTCTGTCCCTACGAAGTGAAAACTTCTAGTTTCTTTGGAAAGTTTTGTCAAATTATGTTTTTCTGGGGCACAAAAGTGAAAGGATGTCTTGCTAAAGCAAACACATGAAAGACTGTTTTACTGAAGTAGACACAGGTGAAAGGATGTTTGCGTATAGCAAACACGTCAAAAGATGCTTGATGAAGGAGTATAAATAAACAGACAGTCGGAGATGAGCACTGAGCCTTGACTTGATTTGCTCTACCTCTTTATTCTTTGCCAAGGACACATATGTATTGGTTTGCCTTACATAACATTATTGAGCTCAACTTATGATAACTCCAACACTGAGAGAAACTTGCCCAAGAGGTTCCTGCAGCAGGTTGTCACTTTCACAGCCTCACCTCAGGCCAGTTGGAAAGCCTGGCAGTTTCTTCAGGATTAAATTACAGCTGCCTGGTGTCTGGCTGCCTAGTGGACTGGTCTGCAGCGACTGAGTCATATTTGGTGTTTGTTATGATATTGAACTGCTACCAAAGATGATTGAGCTCTCCCCCAAAGAACTATTACTGAACAGGGCCACTTCACCCATATTCCAATAACTTTTCTCTTCTACTACCTCTGCCGGGTGGTGGACTAGAGAAGTTGAACTCTTATTCAAAGTATGTGCAAAAAATTTATGCCCATACCCCTCTTCCATGATTTTCCCCAAGCCTTAGGTATAGGGATTCTGTTTATATGTATCAACTAGTACTGAACATCTCATAATTAGTAGTTCCCCATATTTTGACAATTGGTGGGTATCTGTAATTGTTTCCCTGTAACAGAAAACAGAAGGCTTTGATAATAAGTGAGATATACATATATATCTGAATTCAAGGATGAATATTAACAATGCAGATACCAGACTGATTAAGGACAATGGCTATAGTAGATTTTCTTGTAGGTTCCATGGCCTCACCACACTTGGGATGTTTTATATTTATTTTTCATAACTATGTACTTTCAATTTTCCTTCTTACATCCTAAATTACACCTTGAAGTTATTTATGGCATGCTGCTCATATACGTTAAACCACATTTTATTTTTATGTCAGATTAACTATTACCAACGAAATAAACTACAACAAAAATAATAACTACTTAACCCATCATCACCACTATCTATCTATCTATCTATCTATCTATCTATCTATCTATCTATCTATCTATCTTTCTATCTATCTATCTACCTGAATGTGATGATATTCATATATGCTGGTAAGTGATAGTTTTTAAGCAATATCCATATACTTGAATATGGGTCATAATGAAGAAGAAACAAAACACAGATTGACATATAAAACATAATTGAAGAGACATAAATTGAGTAGAAGTGCATGCACTGCAGGTCACCAACAACAATCACCAAAACCAACCAGATGATTTTCATGACACTTAAGAGTTAGAAAACCCAGAGCAAAGAAGAAACTGGGTACCAGATTGCAGTTTGAGGAAGAGGAAGGTTACAAATTGAAGTAAACCATAATACTAAATGCTTACACCACATGCATAAAATGCTACCAGACTATGATGACATAAGTGAGAAAATATCATCTTACAGGGCTATTTCGTGTTAAATCTGAAATATACATCACTTTTCTGCACTGCATGTCAGCCTCTTGCCTCCCCTTCTCTGTCTCTCTGTCTCTCTGTCTTTCTCTCTTTGTGTGTCTGTCTCTGTCTCTCTCCCTTTCTCTCTGTGTCTGTCTGTTTGTCTGTCTGCAGATCAGGATATACTGCTTAGCTGCTGCTCCAGTTTCTGCCTTCAGGCCATGCATCCTACCATGATGGTAAAGGTCTGAACCTTTGAATTAATTGTTTTCTTTCATAAAATTCATGATGTCAATTCACAACAAGAGAACACTGGCCAGGAATATATATATATATATATATATATATATATATATATATATATATATATATATATATTAAAAAAATACAGTTGTTGCATAACAATAAATGTTCTGCTGATCTATTGCTATCTAGATATCTCTGATAATATTCTTGTCATCACCAGGCATAGTGCATGCAGGATGATTGCAAGCAGTGATGATTTTTATTTATCATCATATATATTTGTTATTTTATATGTGAAACATATGAGGTGGGTTGTTGTATTAGTCAACGTTGTACATTAGAAAAGTTCACACAAGCAAGCACACAACAAAAACCATACAAACAACAGGCAACAGGGGCTGCCACTGATGGCTCAGCTGATGGAGTTTCTCGTTCTCTTTAAGGCCTGGATACAAGAATCCAATCACTGAGCCTCTCTTAATGATAGAAGGCAAGTACTGATTACATAAAGTTTTCCTCGACTTCTATACTTCTACATTAGATCACATTTGTATCATCTGTCTGTCTGTCTGTCTGTCTCTTTTTCTTTCTCTCTACCTCCCTCCCCTCACTCCTCTCTCTGCCTTTCTGTGTGTGCATATTTGTACACTCGTGTGTGTGCAGTATCCTCCACCTGCATATAGTACCAAACTATTTTTAGGAGAAAACTAATACAATATTTGTATTCTCACAAAAATATGCTCAGGTAAATGTGGAGATTCATGATTCCGAGTGTGATGACCTGAGAATCAGGATAGTCTATGGAGATTCTGGCCTTGCCCATTATTCTTGAAGAGTAGACTCCCCTTCCCCCATTTTCTTTTCTGGAGGAGACTGAAATCTTCCTGTTCTTCTAAGGATGTCCAGGGAGAGCAAGAAGTCTGTTCATATTACAAGGCCATGTTGCTTAGAAAATTAATCACATTTCAACAATGCCTCATGGAAACACCTAAAATAATTTCTCCTAAATCATTGTGCATTCAGTATTTCCTTGAACTTGAAATTATAAAAGTGATGCCTAACATAGCATTGTCACTCATTTTTAACAGCTAAAGAAACTGAGACCTAGGAAGGTAAAGTAACTGGTTCACAATCACACAAGTCTCTTCAGTATAGGCAGTATTAAACACAGTAGTTCTACTCTCAAAGAATAAACTTTCCATAACCCACTCTGCTCCTCTCATAGGATTTCTTCGTGACATCAAGGTATCCTGGGGAGCCACATTTAACTGATAATCACAAGAAGAACATCAATTTTATTTTTATTTAATGAACATCTGAAGAATATTAATTTGTCATCTCACTGTTGAACTGGCCATTTCTATTCTACTTAATCTTCATTAACCTACTGAACTGTAGTATTTATTCAAAGCCTGTCAAGGGCAGTGGACATACTAGACAACACCATATGCTCTAGTTCTTACTACAATGGAACAAGAAGGGTTCAATGAACATTTTATATTGAGCTGCTTTAGTTTTAAGAAGAATAAAGTCCCAACTTTTTTTTGACTTATAAGAGTTCTTGGTGAAAATTAGAATAAGTGTGTTGACTAATAGGAGAATTGTTTTTTAGCAATGGGACAAGAAAAATTGTCTAGAAAATGAAATATTTCAAGGTAAGATCTTTTCAGCAGTAAATTATACATTCCTATATAACATATGGACATACCATTTCTGAGTTTTGGCTTAATTGTGTTGAATTTTACATTTTACCTGCAGCTACCTCTAAAAAGTCAATGTGTTTTCCTTATAAATTTAGTTTTTTAACACTTTCTTTTAATACAAATTATCACAAAATTTTCACATATAAATTTAGGAATAATTGCACGTAAGAAAAAACTGTGTTACTAAAATAGATTTTATCTACTTGATCACAAAAAATATGTAATCATCTGTTGTCCTATGGTAAAAATAATATTTATATTCATCTTTATTCTATTTATACTCATATTGCAAATAGGTTTTTTCAGTTTAATGATTATACTGTTTTTTGAGCGTGTGACTTTACTACCCAAAACAAAATGGCAAACATCTTAGAGAACTATAATCACTCTGTGAAAGTCTTATGGCTTGATTGATTTAGTTCTGGTAACTAGGAAGCATTTAAATAACTCATCACACATTATTTTGATATGAACTCTGACATAGAAGGTCTAATATAAATTCACATTACTTTGATATGACCTTTGACAATAAAGTCTAATATAAATCTTGAAAAACCAAAAAATTAATGAAGCTAGTGACTGTAGATCACATAAGAATAGTAGTCAATGCTATTTAAATGTTTTCAGTGAAAGATAAAAAAACTGGATTATAATTTGATTATTTTTGAGTACTTGAGGTTACATTGCAAAGCATGTTGATATTGACCTGTCCAGTACCTACTATTTTATTTGTATTAACTGAGTTAAAATTTATATTGATAAAAAAGCTTTCCCCCAAGTTCTCACTTCTATAAGTTTTGTTAAACATACACTATTTTAGTTCCTACTCAAGTAAAGCATATTTCATTGCAACAGTTTTTTCTGGTGCCCTTTGCAATTATTGCTCCATACGCCATTACTCTGAGTCCCCAGCACTTACCTCACTCTGGCCTGGCATCAAAGGTAAAGTTTCCATCTTTACACATTCTTAGATGAAGCCTGAAGGATGTATACATGCTTTTTCTGGCTCCTGTGGTGATGTGCTCTCTTTCAATATAGACAAAGTGTGCATGAGACCTTCCCATATTTTTTATTGTTTCCAAAGTAGGATGTTCTTACATTATATTTGAACTTCACCACTGTATTAAGGCCTGGAAATGACTTCTTTTGGAATTTTCCAGTTCTGGGAAATAGAAACTTGGGCTTAGTCTCCCAAACTACCAGTTTGCAGACTGTCATGGAGTCAGCCTGGCATTAATTTTCATTCAATTCTAAAAAGTCTTTGATTTCTTTCTGTATTTCTTCTATTGAGTAGAGAGTTGTTCAGTTCCCATGAGTATGTAGGCTTTCTTTCATTTATGTTGTTGTTGAACTCCAGTTTTAATCTCTGGTCACCTGATAAAGTGCAATGAGTTATTCCAATCTTGTATCTGTTGAGTCTCGCTTTGTGACACATTCCATGGTCAGTTTTGGAGAAAGTTCCATAAGGTAGTAAGAAGAAAGTGTATCTTTCACGTTTTGGTGAAATATTCTGTAGATACCTGTTAGATATGTTTGGTTAACAACCTCTGTTAGAGTCATTATTTTTCGATCTAATTGCTGTTTTGATTTTCTGTCAGTTATTGAGAGTAAAGTTTCCTGCTATTAATGTGTAGGATCTGATGTGTGATTTAAGGGTTAGGTTTAGGTTCAGGGTTAGTGTTAGTATTAGTGTTAAAGTTAGAGTTAAGGGATTAGGGTTAAGGTTATTCTACGGCCACAGTGGGAGAGGATACACCTATCTTTGAAAAGACTTGATGTGCCAGGGTGGAGCAATGCCAAAGGGAGACCTCTGCCTTCTCAGAGAAGACGGGGATGGGGTGATGGGCCAGGAACTGTGTGAGGGAGGTTTGAGAGAAGGGGTCAACTTTCAGGATGTAAAATGAATGAATGAATGAATGAATGAATGAATGAATGAATAAATAAATAAATAAATAAATAAATAAATAAATAAATAAAAAGCAATACGACTAACTACTAACTGCACTATATCTTTGATAGTAATTTTTTTTATTATAAGGAAAAATAAAACAAATTCAGAGACAGGGTTTCTCTGTGTAGCCCTGGCTGTCCTGGAACTCACTCTGTAGACCAGGCTGGCCTTAAACTCAGAAATCTGCCTGCCTCTGCCTCCCAAGTGCTGGGATTAAAGGCGTGCGCCACCACAGCCTGGCTCATTCATACTTTCAATGATAGACACTGACAATCAGATGCTTCTCTGACAATGATGAACCATGGAAGTTTCATGGAGGCACTGGTTACCTAACAGTGGATAAATATTGCCATACACGAAAATATTTTAAAACAGGTTTCTGCATATGCATGTGTTTCAGTATCTATGAGTGATCACCTCATTGACAACTGTAGACAGATCTAAAAGCACCATTTGTCAAAACCATCATGATTTGCATTATCTTCTTTCCTTCCTTCAGTTACTAGCATTATAAACCAAACCTCTGTGCATACAGCCTTACCATTACCTTAAATATACATGACTTCATTAGGTAAGAAATTAAGGCTCTTCTCAGCACTTGCATCTAGCCATAATGTAGAAAAATGGTAATATTGTTGTAGTCCTAGAAAAGGATGCCATGTTTTAAACTTTACACTTGTGCAGAAAAGGAATAGCAAAGTTAGGTAACTTAAACTTTACATCTATTTTAGCCTAACATCCTACAATTTGTGAACAACTATTATTCTACACATGAAAATAAATGCCTTTCCTTGATAATACCACTAAGCAACAGCTTGCCTAAAATTGTAAATGAGAAATAAAGTCCAGGATAGCTTTTTTCCTTCACTATATTTGATATTATTCTACCTCGGTTTAAGATATATCACTATTTCTAGTGGAGTATTATAATAATGATCCATATAAACATAAATTAGTTTGGTTGCTATTAATTTTATTATTTTCTTTTATAAGTTTTTAGTCCATTTAAATAATATCCACGCCCAAATACATTCAAATTTCTATTTCCTGTCAAAATTTAAACATTATGCATTGTGAGTTTTCCTGTTGTCATATTAAAATACACATATTTCTTACAAAGAAAGTGCAGTTTTTATATACTTAAAAAGAATGGACATTATGGTAGTGTATTGTTCCTTTTCCTTCAGGAGTTTTCAGTAACTCTTTAAATGACATCTGCTTGTTCTAATTATAAATCAGAGAAAGTAATTCTAGTATTAAAGCACCATGGTCTATAGTTGCAATGATGTGTGATCAGGTTTATAGTCGTGTGATTACATAAATATTTTAATGGTACTATTACATGATTATTTCAGTCTTATTTGTTTTCCTATCAAACTGATCATTTAAGAGATTATGAAGCACTATGAAATATCTCAATGAATTAGGAAAATTGGAAGCTATTTACAGTTTTACATAATATTACCTGAAAAAACTCCACACATTAATGTCAGTAATAAATCAAATTCTCAATATGCCTCAGATTCTGAAGAATACATGATAAGTATCTATTCACATATTCTTTCTTCCAGACCATTCAAGGGCACACTAAATATGCAACAAAGCAAATCTAATAACAATACTTAGGAATTATTAGAATTCTCATTGAAATTCACTGATTTTTCACAAAAGGGATATGTGTAAAGAAAAACTCTGAATCAGTTAGATGTCATTTGTAAGAAAAATGAAATATTCTAACTTTAGCTTTAATGGTGACAGAGCTCTGGAGATGTTCACTTCAATGAAGTGTGTTGTTATTGAGAATGTCTGCAGGTCTATGTTATGTAAGGTTATTGCTTTTCCTTACATAACAATAACACTGTGGTTGATACTGATAATATTATTATAGTAAAAGTATATCACCTTAATAATTTGACACAAACAAAACATTAAAAGTATAGCCATGCAACAGGGAAGGGATTTTTATTCTAAAACTTAAAATAGCAAACTTTAGTTCCAAGATACTGTTCTAATGCTTCATATTATTAGCCTCATTTTTGTTACATTTTACATATTACAAGTCTGAAGCTCACATAAATGATTTCCCTAGAGTTTTAACTTTAATAAATGACACAGAGATGTAAATGCAGTACAAGTCTTCCTCATAATTACACAAAGGGAGTGGTTCTGGAGGCACTGGAAAGGAATCAAGAGTGTGGAACAGTGAAAGAAGATCATTTTCTTTCCTTGTTAATCAAATTGGAAAACTCCCATTGTAAATAAACATAATATTTGTAGACTAACAAACTAAATGAAAGACACAAAATAACAAATAATAAAATCTCTCACCTGCATACATACACATATATAAAATTAACATACATATATGAATATACATGTAACTTTTAGTGGTATGTATTCTAGAGCAGAACAAGCAATGATGGCCCTTCAACTTACACACACACATAAATACACAACACACACACACACACACACACACATTGGGAGCCAAGCCCTAGCAGAAAGCAGCTATCATCTTTGCAGCCATCTTGGGTCATATACCCTGACAAGAGACTTGTTTTGAACATCCCACAACAGATGAGCACACTGATAAACATCTTGTTTTTCTCACATATCTTGTTTTGTTGTTTAGTGCCCCCAGCTGCAAGGCACTCATGGTAAAGTGTCTTCAGCTGAATTTCCCTGCTTGTGCTTATATATACCCATGGTTTTCTTTCAATAAATGAGACTTGGGACTTGATCAGACACCTTGTCTTGCCTCCATTCTTCCCGTCTCTTGCCCCTCCATCCCCACTCTCTCTCTTGATAGGCCCTGTTTACTGACCCACTGGCCAGGTCACACACACACACACACACATACACACACACACCATCTATATGACTCTCATGGAGAAAGGGTTAAAACATGTATGCATAGTAATTTTAGTCAGAAATATCCAAGGAAAACTCTATAAGAATATTTTTGGTGACTATCACAGAGGTCATCATAGACTAGAAAATGGTAGCAAATTTAAAATACATGAAGGTATTTACTTAATTTGTTCCTAGAAAGTTTTCTTAGTCCAAGTGCAGAGACACAGGCCTCTCTCAGTATGATGACACTGCTTATGGTGTCCTTTTTGTACCATATTATGTACCCTCTTTCCTTTAATGCCAGTATCCACTATATGGTAGAGAAGACACACAGAATATAAAATGTTTTGTCACTGTGTCTGGATTCTCTGAAAAGTCCAACCAATGGGTTAGTACTTCATGTTTGTTTTATGGCATAAATACAGAAATATAGTTGTGTGTAGTGGGTAACAACAGTTCATGAGCTCCAACTATCCATCAAATTCTTGGTCACTTGTTCCAGTACTCTTGGCTTCCCTACCTTTATAACATGAGCATCTTTGCTCTACCACTTGTTTCTACTGTGATCCCCTCCCTGACACAGTTTGGATACAACTGGACCAGTTTCCAATGAATTAAAATCTCTGAATGTGTGTCCTAAATGAAGCCATCATGTTGACTTTTCTCAGGTCCTAGCTGCAATAATGAAATGGCACATGCCCCCTCCTCACACTGTATTTGCAGGCCTTTGTATTCCTTGTTTCCTGAATTTAGAGCTGTCCATCATGTCACTGTCAATTGTAGTTCTAGTCTACACACCCCTGGATATAATGTACTTGACTGCAAGGTGTGCCATAAGGATGCTCTCACCTATGATGCCAAATAGTTACAATTGGCATACAAATCTCATAGAATTTCATTCAATTAAATGTGGCATGGATACCAATGACACAAATGAACCCACTAGTTTGTATACTAACAGAAAATTGTAATTGAACAATCACAAATATAAAAGAAGTATACTTTTTATCTGGAATATATTTAAAAGTCCAAATAAGAACTCACAATGTCTACTTTTGTTTTATAAAACGACTGCAGAGAACACACAGTTCAACACTGCAATCTACAGTGTCATTGGAAGAACCAATGCCTCTATGCCCTTAGTTCCCACTGACAGGTATTTCTTCTGGGGACAAAACCAATGCCATTGCAAACGTACAATCTGTGTCCAAATTTATGAGAGAAAGCAGAACATCAGAGTACCCTCTCCAGGAGGTTTTTATTTTCATTGAGAAAATAAAGTATGCAGAATTCTTCTTTTAACTAATTTTGGTCCTTGATTGTTTTTATAGCCCTCTAAGGAAATAAAAACCTCCCTGGGCCTCAGGAATCTCATTTGATTACTTGAAGAAATTTAACCTACATTTACCCAGAACCTGATGACTTCCTCTTTTGTTTAAGCATATTAGTATTTGTTATCAGGGCAGGGAAGTATTAGAGAGCATATTTTATCATCTATGTTTAACTCAGTTTTGTCAGTCATATCAGTGAAATTTTACAGTTGTACCTTCTGACATTATTAGGAGGTATAATCTCTGATCTTCAAATCCCCTCTTACAATCTTTCTAAAATCTCTTCCACAATGCAAATTAGTCTTTACTAATATATTTAGCTAGAATCATTATCACCATCATTTATAGTCTATTGGCTGTACTCTTCTTAGTCCTATGAGCAGTGGAATAATAGTACCTTTTATGTTAACATAGTGGTTCTCAACCTTTCTAATCTGTGATACTTTAGTACAATTTTTCATGTTGTGGTAACCCCAGTCATAAAATTATTCTCATTACTACTTCATAGCTTTAAATTTGCTACTGTTGTGAATTGTAACATAAATATCTTGTATGCAGGATATTTGATATGTGACCCATATGAATCAGTCATTTGGCTCCAAAGCAGTTGCGACCCACAAGCTGAGAACCATTGCATTAAAGTGAGGCAAGTTTTCCAGCCTTCCCCTGCATTATCTTCTAAACCTGATTAATGAGAGATATTTTTTTTTCCTTTCAGTTTTGAAGAAGCTCACATAAATGTGCTTTTCCTCTTTTGATGGCTGCCCCAATTCAGGCCTAAATCTGTTGTAAAATATTATCCTCATCAACTTACCCTCTCTAGTTGTACAGTGAAACTTCCATGCAAAATCTCTCCCCATGTACATTTCCTTATACTCATACAGGCTTCTTCAGGACCTTATACCACACACTTTTCAGTGTAAAGTAAGCTACTCTACATTGAGTACACACAGGTAAAATATCATGTAGTGGTTTGGGGTACAAGTCCTCCTTGGTAGCCAAATGCATGCTGTGGAGATGTTTGTCCACCATAATGCACAGTACTCTATACTGATGTACTTTGAGAGTTAAAAATGAACCTAGACATATATGCAGGATTGTGAATGAATTCCTCCCTGTAGGCTAGTTTGTAGAGATTGTACTCATCCCACCCTGCCTGTCAGAACAATTGTGTTTTGTTGGAAGAGGAAAGAGTCTGATATAGTTTTGTCCCCATTTATAGAATACAAATCAACACTGTAGAGGTGGAGAGCCCTGCAGGGCTACAGGTTCACATCCACATACTGCCTCCCATGAATAGAGGGAGCAAGTCACTTGAGACATCTTTGAATAAATTTTTGAGGAAAAAAGTCATCACAAGCTTTCCTCTGAAATACTTTTATTCACCTCATGTTAGTTGATAACTCTCAAATTCATTCCATTTTACTTTGAATAATGGCATTCAAAGAGCCTCACAATTCTAAAATGGAACACATCTGAGGCTGCCCGCTATGGGGACGGAACATGAAAAGGCATCTGAAACGTTTGAAATGGAAAATGAGGGGAAAAAATAAAAACCTGTGCAGATCAAAATGCATTTCATGTTCAAATTTTTCCAAAGAAACAGACTTCCTGAAACTACTTTTCAGTTAGTTTTAGGTTTCCATTGGTCAGTATGAGATAATAGAGACAGTCATCCTAAGACTTTCTGCAGCATTCAGAAAAACAAACAATAAGAAGGAAACAAGAGTGCTACTATTTTCCAAATAGTTCTGTTTGTTTATTTTTTTTGAGGGTTATTCTATAGCCCAGGCTATCCTGAAACTCACTCCATACCCCATTCTGCCTTTCAGTTCATGGCCATCCTCCTGCCTCAGCATATATCTCATTCTGAGAGCTCTCACATCTGCCTTACCACCTGTGTCATCACACATTGTTACAAAATGTATTTTAATCATTAGTGTTTTGGAATTAGCAAATGGTTTATTTAATAGGATATTTGAATATCCCAGTGATTACAAATTCAAAGACCAAAATAAAAGTCCAAACACTGATTTTGTTTATTTAAAACAAAGATTTCTTTACTTTGTGTGTGTGTGTGGGTGTGTATGTGTGGGGTGCCTTCTTGAATTTATGAGTGCCACAAAGCACAGATATTCACAGAAGCCAGATGACAGAGCTGTAATAGGCAACATATGTGATTGTGAAGTGAATGACACTGGTGCTGGGAACTTGTGATGGCTAATCGTGTTTGACAACTTGACACACCTGTGAAGAGGTACCCTCATTGAGTAACTGCCTCATGTTGACCTTCAGGCATCATGTCTTCAGGGCATTCTCTTGGTTGCTAGTTGATATATACATATATACCTATACATACACATGCACATACGCATACGTATACATATACATTATACAATCAATGGCTCAAGCCCTCTGTGAGCGGAACTGTCTTGAGCCACACTTGCCTGAACTGTATAAGAAGGAAAGCTCAACAATCCCTGGAAAACAATCCAGGAAGCAGTAGTCCTCTCTGGTTTCCTCTTTAGTTCCTGACTTCAAGTTCTTGCTGTGGTTTCTTTCAAAGATAAACTGTCATTTGTAAGCCAAATAAACTCTTAGCTCACCAAACTGTTTTTAGTCATTGTTTAGCATAAACAGAAAAGAAGCTGGGACAGAATTGGGTACCAAATGTTGGATTATCACTGTGAAAGAAATGATAATATTGAGTCAGAGGAGAATTGTGTAACTATTTGGAACTTTGTGTAAGAGGAAAATGAGGGTGATTCTATGGGACTTAGTTGATATGAAGATCTAAAAAAAAATGCAGACAGTGGAGTCCTGGCATGTGAAATTTCAGACATAGCAAAAACTCTGTGTGGTTTCTCATATGATACTCTTAAACTAAAAATCTATGGAAGTAAACATTTGTTTTACTGGGACAATAAATGGCAGTCAGCTGAGGTACACTATGTAGACTATACTGGCCTTGAACTCACAAAAATCTGTCGCCTTTGGTGACTTCTGAGGGCTGAACTTAGGTCCTCATGCTTAGAAGTAAGGTATTTTAACAACTTACCTGACTTTTGAGTCCTCTTCTCATGAATTTTTATGTATACCTTACAATTTGTATAATGATCAGTGCTACAGCTCTCTAGACCTTAATAATTTGTGAAACTGAAGCTTTATCCTAATTGAAGAACTAGAAGGTAAAGAATGGGGAGATGATAAGGGGTCCTAGCTCCTTAAGACCACCATTCCATATTCTGGAATGTTTATAGGTAGATAGATGGATAGAGAAAGGACGGCATTTTATAAAAGAATGTCATTCAACTTTAATCACTAAGGATCTCCAGTCATGTCTAGTGTCATGAATATATATTAAAGATATCACAGAATGTTAAGCAAATCTGACAGTAAAAAAACAATTACTGTTAAAGTTCACTTGCATGAGCAACTTCATTATATTTTAAATTACTAAACAGTAAGGTGGACTTTTAAACATCAATATACATATTAAGATGACCAAAGATCTTTATAGGGATGTTTACAGTTAATGATCCAGAATAGTTCCATCAATTCAATATACATCCATTCATTCTCATTTCAGTATATTCTGATATTCTGTATTTTATAACAGTGCCATTGTTAATTTTTTGAGAATTGAATCTAAATTGAAGGACAAGAGGTATAGGTATTCTTTTTGTTTCCCTTTTATTTTTATTGGATTTTTATTTATTTACATTTCAAATGTTATCCTGTTTTCCTGTTTTCCAGTTTTCCCTCCAGAAACCCCCTATCCCATATTCTGTCCCCTTGCTTCTCTGTGGGTGCTCCCTCACCCACCCACCCACTCCCACCTCCTCATCGTGGCACTCCCCTAAACTGGGGCATCAAGCCTTCCCAGAACCAAGGGCCTCTCCTCCAATTGATATCCACCAAGGCCATCCTCTGCTACATATGTGGCTGTAGCCATGGGTCCCTCAATGTGTACTCTTTGGTTGGTGGTTTAGTCCCTGGGAGCTATGGGGAGGTATAGGTTTTCAAAACTGGCTTCTTCCTTTCCATCTAATATTTTTTTAGATCCATCCGTATTGTGTGTATACCCACAAAGTCATCTTTGTTGAGTGTCATTACCATATAAAGCACTATAAAGAGATTCTATTAATAACTGAGGAATATTTTAGTTCATGGACCTACTGCAGTTTTGTGAGCCAGCCGTAAGTTGAAAGACATTAGTGTCCTGTTCAGTGGCTATGACTAGACCTTCAGCAAACAGTGATATATGTATTTTTATGGGCAGCTTTTGCTGCATGTGAAAATACACCCCATCAGAGTGATTATTGTCTTATATGGTAGCTTATGTTTTCCATAATCTAATCAATCATAGCTAAATAATGTTACAGGTAATCTAGTTTTCCCTATCCTTGCCAGTTTTCTAAGTTTCTTTGATAACACATTACGGTCTGCTCTTGGAATTTGTCTGTTATTTTAATTGCATTGTACAGTTCGCAGTAGAGTTTTAGCATGTTTAATTTGGATTCTAATTAATATTTACTTGTTTTTATTTATGTACACGCTAATGTATCGGTGTGACCATTTGCCATGGGTGTATGTGTGCTAGTAGGAGACAAACAAGAGAGTCACTTTCCTCAAGTTGGTATTAAAAATGTTCCTGAGTGTTTCTAAACAGGGTCTGAGTACTGAGCAAGAGTAAGAGCAGGAAGTATTCTTAGACCCTGAGCCATCACTCCAGACACAATCATCATGTTCTTATTTGCTGTCTCTATCTTCTTAGTCATAATGTCTAGTCAAATTTTTAATACTATTTTAATGTTGCCTCTTCCCTAACACTAGTTTTTTTAGCTTAGCTATGTCTATGATTATTTTCAATGTGCAGTTTGGAAATATGTCTTTATAATGCCTAAATCAAGCATTCATCTTCTTAATCTTCTATCTTAAGATTCACCAAATGGTTTTAAGGTTAATAAAACCCCATTTGAAATGTATTTTTCTCTTTTTTTTTTTTTTTTCTTTTTTGGTTTTTCGAGACAGGGTTTCTCTGTGTAGCCCTGGCTGTCCTGGAACTCACTCTGTAGATCAGGCTGGCCTTGAACTCGGAAAACCACCTGCATCTGCCTCCCAAGTGCTGGGATTGAAGGCATGTACCACCACTGCCCGGGGAAATGTATTTTTCATTGTAGAGTCTCATACTGCTTTTCAAATCTAAAAATATTTGACCTATACCACTCTATAATGGTTTTCATTATTTCTTTATTCAAAAGTTTAACAGATTAACTCTTATTTTAATCTATCTTGAGATAATTTTTTTTTGCCATAGGAGAGTGCCATTTAAGTTTTGGTTATAGTGTTTTGGTAGATAAGTGCTTATATTTTTGTAAAGTGTAAATTGAAATGTTTATCCTTTCCACATTGAAATGATTTTGTCAACTTTCCAGGAAGCTCTCAGCCATATCTGTGAGTCTATTTTGGATTGTGTTCTGTGCTATTAATTTGCCTGTCCATCCTTCTCTAGCTTCACAATCGCTGGGTTATAATAGCTTCAGAGGAAACCTTAATGTTGTGCAATGAGAACCCTGAATTTAATTCTCCATTTGAAAATTTTCTTAGCTATTCTGATTACCTTTTCCATTCATATAAAATTTACAACTATTTGACTAAAGCTACAAACATTTTTTTTGTGCTAGAATTTTGATAGTAATTAAATTTATTGCCTCAAGTGGGGTTTTGAGGGGTTTTGTGCTGAATCTTACAACTCATGAACCCTGAAGGTATCTCTAATTACATAAGCTTTATGTGATTTATTTCATCAGAATTTTGTAAGTACTCCAGGACATAGATCCTGTATGAGTTTTGTTGGAGAGGAATTCAATTATTCCATTTTCCTTCAAGTGATTATAAATGATAGTGCTTTTGGAAATTAAGTATTAATAGCTTACTTCTAATATGCAGATACAGAATTGATTTTTGTATGCTGACCTTGTATGTATCCTGAATGCATTACAAGTTCAGTTATTAGTTTTATGATATTTTTATAGATGGTTTGAATATTTTACATATACAGCTTTGTCTTCTAATATGAACAATGTTAGCACTTCATTTATACTTAGTACATGTTTTATATCTTTTTCAGGCTCTACTTCACTGTACGACCTTTCCATCTCAGGTGAACACAGTGATGAAATGGAACAACCTTGACTTAGTATCACATGGTAAAGTCATCCGGTCATTCCCCATTAAGTACCAGATTGCCTGTACTTTGATTGATGCTTTGTGTTACTCTGAAGAACTTCTTTTCTATAGCTTTGTACTGAAGGACTTTTATCATTAATGAGTATTAAAATATCAAATGGTATTCTTTCATATTGATGAATGAAGTCACATGGATTTTATTACTAATAATATAAATTGAACTGATTAACTCTAAATAGAAAGGCTGTTATTTTGAGATATATTCTAATTGGTTGTGGCATATGATTTTATTAAACATTAGTAATTATATCTATTAATTCATTGAATTTTTATCATGTTCTTGAAAAATATTTGCCTCATTTTTTTTGAACATGGGTTTCAAATTGGTGTATGATGATTAAGTTTATGTGTTACTTTAGAGAGGTAAAAGACCCTCAAAAAATCTTAAGATATCATTTCTGGGAATTGTTGAAGGTATTTATGCAAAGTGTTAGCACACAAATTGGTAGACTATGTTAAGATTGATCCTTATTAGAATGGCAGGGTTGTCACCCAATCCATGAAGAATGCTGATACAATGAATGACTTATTCTTTCTCTGTCCTCCAGTTAGAATGCCTGTCTTCTCTTCAGAAATCCAAGATCTAGCATAAGAAGCCTTTACACTGGAACTAAATTAAACTCCTAGCCTTCTTGGATGAGCAGCTTATCAAAGACATCTTATTCTATAAATCACATAAGGCAATTTCTACAAGGCTTTTAGAGATTTCATACAGTTTAACCTATTGATTTTCTTTTTTAGAATATTGACTTATACACAGAATAATGCTGACCTCATAATTCACCTCACATTAACAACTGCAAAACATCATGTGTTCTGTTGACTGGAAGAGGTTGTGAATATAAGGGGGCATTCTTAAACTATTCATTAGCAATTTTTTGTAACATTATGTAGGCTCAGAATGTAGTTTTTAGAAAAATTCAAACTCTAAATTTGAATTAATTAATATCTCATTAATTACTATTTCTACAATTATTCACATTACATACTGGGCAAATTTTAAGTCTTGTTAGACTTTGGGATACTTGGTCATTTTAAGTCCAATTATGGGTCCAGATTTTCATGCCTAGAGATTTTAGTAAGATCTCTTCATTCATCTTCTAATACTAATGATGACTATCATAGATCTACATGATCTTTTAAAAGTTATTAATTTTATAGATGGAGTTGGGGCAGGTGGGATGGGAACAGAAGGGATCAGGCAGGAATAGGATGGAGGAGAAAGTACTGAGAGAGACAAATAGAATTGGGAACATTTCAGGAGCAAGATAGAAATCTGGTACATTGAAAACTCTCAAGAATCTATGAAGGTGACCATAGATAAGATTCCTAGTAGTGGAGGATACAGAGACTGAACATACCATCTCCTGTAAACATGCAAGTCTTCCAATGGAGGTATTAGGACACTGACTGAGTCACAAAACCTCTGTCTACAATTTGTTCTTTCAGCATGATATGCTGAGGTAAATAGAACTTGTGAAAATGACCAACCAATGACTGATCTATCTTGAAACCCATACCAGGAAAGATAGTCCACCCTTGACATTGCCTGGAGAGCCAGGAAGCATAGGTTGAATAAACATGACCAGGAAACTGGTAGAGGAGGCAATAAAATGATTTTTAATGATATTCTGCTATATTCAGAAACTGGAGCCCAGAATTATCACCATCAGAGAAACTCCATCCAGCAACTGATGGAAACAGATGCAGAGACCCACAAGCAAACATGAGGTGGAGCTTGGGAAATCCTATGGAAGAAGGGAAGGATGGATTGTAGGACCCAGAGGGATTTAGGACATCAGTGAAAATCCACAGAATAAACTAAGCAGGGTTCATAAGGGAGTACAGAGACTGAACTGCCAACCAGGGAACCTGTATGGGACTGACCTAGGCTCTCTGCATAAATATTATGGTTGTATAACTTGATTTTCTCATGGGCTCCTAGGAGTGGGAGTGGGGGCTGTTTCTGATTTTCTTGCATGCTTTTTGGGACCCTTTAGCTCCCTTGGACTGCCTTATCCAGCCTTAATATGAGGGGAGGCATTGCAAATTGTTATAACAGTTTAGTTGATATCCCTGGGAGGCTTGTGGTTTTTTGAAGGAAAATGGAGGAGTAGAGGATTTAGGGGGAGATGATAGGTGAGGGGAGGACTGTGAGGAGAGAAGGAAAGGGAAACTGTAGTCATAATAAGATGTATGAGAGGATATATTTAACAGGTAAAAAAAATAAAATGTTACTAAAGCTTAATAAAATGTCATTTAATAGCATTTCAACAAAGATATCATTAGATGTTGTAATTGAAATATTTTCATTTTTATTCATTATCTATGTTTAATGGCAAATAAACCATTTAATTGTTTATACACACACATACACACACACACATATACATACATACATACATACATACATACATACATACTTACATTGTTTCCTTGGATTTTTGAGAACCTATTTTTAAGAAAGTGCATCTCCACTCATTATCAATCAGGGGTTTGTATTAAACTTCCAATTATTGTGTTGCTACTACTTGGTACAAGAATTACAGGTTCATTCTTCTACATTCAGATTCATACAATTTTGGAGACTGAACCTAGGACTTACTGCAGCCTAAAAAATACACACTCCACCATAATTACATCCTCAAACATTTCATTTTCTGTTTTCCTTTTGATTAAGTGCACACCTGTGTTTCTGTGTATCTCTGTGTGGGTATTTGCACATGCGTACAAGTGCCAATGGAGAGGAGGAATCAGATCCCATGGAGCTGAAGTCACTCGTGGCTGTTACCTACAGGATGTAGTTACTGATGTTCAACTCTTGTCCACTGCAAGAGCAGAATGCAGTAGAATGCTGGACTTTCTCTCCAGCCCCCAGTTTCTCTTTTCTAACCCCGAAAATTGCAACATTCACTTCAATTTTTATTGTCATTTACTAGAAAATATTTATTTTAAGACAAGCCCTATCATTACACTTGTGTCAACATTTGTTTCTAGTTTTATTCCACTTTTTGTGAACCAGGCAATCAAAGGCCGGTGGTACGTTTGATCAAAATTTGTATGTGCCATAGACATAATTCAGTTTAAATGAAAAAAATCACACAGTTCCCACTGTGTTTCTCCTGTCACCTAAATGGTATTAGATATCTCTTGTTTACTTTAAAGATATTTTGTATCATTTTTTTGTTCTTTTAATATCCAGTTTTCCAACTTATTTCCTTGTCACTTACTGTAACTCAATCTTTGATTTTTTTTCTCAAAAATTGTTAACATATGGACAAAAAATTATCCTAATACATATGACACCTCCTATCATGAGGGAAGTAAGACAGTTATTGTTACTTTCTGTTTCGGGAGTATTAGGAAAATGGACATCCTGATAGCTCCGCTTGGCTGACATGTTCGGCTCTAAGCCCATTTGTCTCAGCAAGCTCTCCAGCAGGGCTGGAGCTCCCGGCTGGTTCCACAGGCTGTTCTCTCTAACTTGCCCTTATTGACCAATCGCTGTGCTTCCAGCTCTGGTTCACTCGTCCCTGAACTGCTAGTTTCTTCATAGCCATAACCACCCAGTTGTTGGTGGACCCACCTTCCAGTACCAGTAAATCAAAACTCTAAAATTTAAGGTTAACCAATGAATTATATATCAGCAAATACTCATACACAAGATGTTCCCACAATTTGAATAGTTATTCCAATTATCTAACCTTTTGATATGAATAACTACTCGAAACTGCTAGAGACACACACGTAAGTCTCCCTCCCTTCCTGTTCCTCCTCCTCATGTCTTCCTAAGTTTCTTAATCCTCCCAACTCCTAGCTCCTCCTCCCTCTTCCCTATCCAATGTCAGGGCTCTGCTGCAAACACATTGTGTAGGAAATTTCTACCAGACTTTTCTAAAACAATGTCTGATCCCTGAAACCAACAAAATGATTAGACATGTTCGGGTCTAGGCTTGTAAACCTCCCTGCCTTGTCTTCAAGTTCTCCATTCTAATTGTCTCTTGTGTGTCTACTTTGATCTTCATTTAATCATGAGAGATCCATTTCAGTATTTGCTTTTTTTCTTTCTCAGTAAGTATGTTAGATCAGGCACAGGATTTAACAATATGGCATGCATAACAAAATACTTACTTGTTTTCTGGCTCTACACATGAGAGTTGTCACATGGGCAACTGTAAATGTGTAGTGTAACCTTTTCCATGCCTTTACAAAGTTTCTGACCCTGTTCCCAGACTGAAGTAAACCAAATCCATTGCAGACTCACTGATCATTCTACAGCCTCTTCACATTATTCTACAGTAGCCAATAGGCCAGATCAAAGTGTGTTTGTAGGTGGAGCCAAGTTTTGGTTGATGTTGAATTTGGATCAGTCTATAATTATCCCAGAAAAAAAATCTGTCATCTTTCCCCTGACACCAGAATGATGACTTTTTGAAAAAGCAACTGTAAACTATTTCTCCAATTTTGAAAGAATGAGGAGATACTGTTGAGTTAAGTAATGGTTTTATCTGTTCAGATACATGAATTTCTTAAAATAGCCTCTCAGTTCTTATCCAATCAGAATGCTTCATTCACTGTCACTAGTTTTGAGAAGTTTGAGTTTGCTAGATCCAGGCTGACTCTACGACAGGCTGTAAATGGCCAATTTGGGCGACTATGCTTAAGTTTCTCCTGAACTAAGATCCAGGAACCTGTGGGCAGCCAACCATAGCTGCAGACAGCCAATCTAAGGACACCTTGTCATCTAGCCTAAAGTAAGAATAGGTAGCTAGAATGAGTAAGTAACCTCCTGGGAAGTCTCCAAAGCCTAACCAGTTGTACACTCAGTCAGACCCCTAAAGATAAAGCTAACCAATCAAGGTAAAAGAGCACATACCCCTCCCTGGAATTCGCCTAACTGAGGTTAGAAGTTGGGTCTGTGAGTCCACTAGAGGTCTTCTTTCATGAATGGGGAGACCCCTACATGTAAGAAATTCAGTTGATTAAATGTTCTTTGCTTTTGCATACAATTTGAATTTACATTGTCAGGATGTGGAGTCCATTGTTAGGGATGACTCCTGGGATTTACTCTGCTCATTCCTGCTAGAGATGTAGCTCTGTGGCAGCCACATTCTCCGGGCTTTCATTATTGCTTCCTGTCCTTGGTCCTTTTCTTCATGACAAACAATGTTTACTAAAGAAGGTAACTATCACAGAGCCCCAGCTGGAGAGTAAGCAGAGAGTGAGAGACTGTGACACAAGTCTCTGAAATAGGGTATCTTATGAAACACTTCCCCAGGAGCTCAGGTAGCTATGCAGAAAATGAGGTAGAGATAGGTAGAATCAGAGGGGATGATTAACATCAACGCCAGTGTCTTCAAATCAGAACCGAACTGACACACATATGGAATCACATAAAATGTGTCAGTATGCACATGTCCTGTACAGGTTCAAGCCAGAGGTGGTCCAAGGTCAGAGAGGGGGAGGTGAACACAAGCTCTCATCCCCAAGCAAGCAGTCATATGCAACTGAAACACATTTTCAAAGAAAACATTTCTTTTTCTCCAATGAGTCTCACTGGTTTATTAACAAACTTAAGGGTAAGACCCATGCCTGGCAGTCGATGGTCAGAACAAAATAAACTCCAGGATATTTTTATTTCACGTGGCGTTGTTTGGGCATTTATTGTCTTACAGGTTGGTTGGTTTGCATTTGTTGTTTTGTTTTGATTTCGCTTGCATATTGTAGCTTCAGATTTTGTGTATTTATGGAGTTTGTTTGTATTCTTGTATGTGTTTCTTGTTCTTTTCTTTTTTAAATTTTTGTTTTTTATTCAATTATTTGTTAATTGTCGAGAGAGAGAGAGAGAGAGAGAGAGAGAGAGAGAGAGAGAGAGAGAGGGAGAGAGAGAGAGAAGTATAGAGAAGGGTAGAGAATAAAAGGGCATGGAGTTGGGTGAATGGGGAAACTAGGAGAGGAGAATTAAAAAAAAAACGTTGTATGGAAAACTTAGTATATATATATATATATATATATATATATATATATATATATATATATATGCATATATATACATGTGTGTGTGTGCTTAATAAGTATTTTATCCTAATATTTTCTGTTCCTTCCTTCTGTTTTCCTCCTAAGTCCTTCCCAGTCTTGAACCAGCATTAGTCTTGCTGCAGACATTCCTTCAGACCTTGTCATTCTGCTTTATCACGTGTTTGGTTTGAGCAATAATATTTCAAGTTAAGGCCAGAGAGCGTCAAGGATGCCTGTCTTCATGGATGAAGGTTTTGGTAACTGACCTCCAGCAACTGTTTTCTAGACTCATGTCAGATGAGCTTTAGAGAATGCAATAGTGAGTCATCATTTTCACTAGAAAAGATTTATCATTAATCATTATTTATGGAAAGAAGGGTATATGAGTGGAAGTAGATAGGGAAGAAGCTGGACTGTTCTATAAGTCCTATCCTCCCCAAATGGCTGGGGCTAGGGAAATAGACTTATCTAAAGGGTGAAAATTGGCCTATCTGCTGGTGGTAGAGAAAGAACTTATAATGGACCCGGGTGGAACATTTAGTGAACACCTTGATTGCTATAGCTTTCATCTGTTTCTAAAACATTATTTCTAGTTATTATGGCTTCCTTTTCTTTGAAACTTCTTCATTGATGCACTGTCTTCATGTTAGTTTCCTTAGCTACTTTTATCTATAATTGTTGATTTGTGTATAGAGTGTAGCAGATATCATCAGATACATTTGACATAGTATGACTTTAATGTGTACACACTTATTCTTCCCCAGGAGTAATCAACTTCTTTAAAAAATAAACTTATAAAACTGCAGCATTCATTGTTTCCATGCCCTGGCAATATACATATTTCTTCTCCCTGAGATTATATTTACTAAAGCATTTAATATGAATAATTGTAATTTCATTAGAAAAGCATTGTTTCCATTAAAAAGTAAAATGTTAATTTGTATTTACCATGAGACTTACACTGTGTATTCATCCATCTTGCACTGAGACATTTACTGGAGTTATATTCCTTCACAGCAAAACAAACCTTTATGAGTTCCTTCGATGAAAATAGAATCGTGTTAAGCCTTCTCAGTTTTTCTTCTTCAGGAATGTCTTTATTTCATCTTAACTTTATAAAGATAATTTCTCTGGCTGAGCAGTTCTAGGCCAACAGTTGTTTATATCCTGAACTCTGATAGAATTATTGCTTTGCCTCTTGGCTTTCACTGTCCACTGAGAAGTAAGCCACTGTTTTGATGATATTTGATTTCTATAAAATTCGCCTTTGTATCAGCATCTCATAATTTCAACACAGTGTACCTGTATGTACCTTTATTTCTCTTTAATTATTTTTTTATTTTTTGAGATTATAATACAGTTGTGTCATTTTTCTCTTTGCCTCCTTCTCCAATCCCTTCCAATACACTCTTTGCTGTCTTTCAAATTTATGGCTGGTTTTATTCCATTTAATTGTGCGTGTGTGAGTGGGTATGTGTGTTTCTAAATACATAAATATGACATTGTGCCACCTAGAAATGTCAGAAGATTTGGGATTTTTGCAGTTTCACTACTCTGGAACTACTGACCTCGCTGGCACCTTAGCCTCTTACTTTTCATCTACTCTGAAATGTTCAATAATTAATTCAGTATAGACTGAATTTTTGAACATATATATCTGTTAGAGTAACTTAATGCAACACATACTAATGCTACCCACTGAAAATATAATCTCATTGCAATACTGTACTTGTGCAAAACATTCTATAAATCTCCTTTTTCTTTGTTCTTCAATTCCCTGCTTTCATGTTGAATTTACATCATGCAATTTTGTCTTTAAATTTTCAGGTGTCGACTCTTTCTTGAAGAATCTAATTTAAAGGTCTAGATTTTATGTTGTCAAATAAGAATGATCACTTTAAAAATCTCTTTTGAAAAGTGTCTTAATTTTTAATACATGCAGATATTTATAAAGGCAATTAACAGAATTAATTTGTCTATGTCTTGGTGTTTCTAGACTCTATCAATGTTTTTCTGTTGACATCCATCTATTATAGATATCTTATTCATGTGTTTGATGATGATACATAGAAATTCACATAATTTTTCTCTTGATGTACGAAAATCCTGAAGCTAAAAATACAGGCTGTTTTTTTGCATTCAAGCTAGATATCAGATAAGTTGAGGTGCAGGTGTCATCAAGATTGGACTCCTCTCTTTCTTCATCAGTTACCTCAGAAGCTCTCAGTCATCATCAAGTAAATAATCCTCTTCTGTTTGAACAGCGAGGTCTTTTCAAAACTGCATCTGTCCTGTCAGAACTGGTCTTATACATTGATTCCAATTCATGTTTTAGAATTATGATTGTAGATGTGTGTTGGAACAAGCAAGTTTGCCTGACATGATGTATCAACTCACAGATCTTCTCCAATGTATCTTAAACATAATCTTCTCATTAACATTACAAGCCTTTGGAGATTTTTCATTTGTCTGGTATATTGCCTTACCTGGGAAATCTTCACAAGTCATATTATAAATAAACCCATTGTCTAATGAAACAAATGCAGATTTTCTAGGCAGATATTGTATGGATGAGCCACAGTTCCAAATCACAAGAATTTTGCTGAAAGAGTTTTATAATTACTCCAGTTCTGAGGTTAAGTCAGAAGCATACATTTGTCTCTTTGTAATATAGTCCTTTTGTTTCGTTGCCTTGAAGGCCACAGACTCTTCCACATATTGTCCTTGATTCAGATATTTCCCATACTTTGTCCTCCTCCTAAGAATCACAATTGCTGAAAATTTTAAGGACTTCGTTGTAGATATCTGTCTTTTCATCCGACCCTGTCCTATGCGATCACGTCTGTCCTCATGATGTCAAGCTGCTCCTGCTCTTGAAAGTTCTCTACGACAAACTTCAGGATTTGCTTTTGCACCTTTGACATTTAACATGTAATGTTCGCGATGTCAGAGTGACTGACACATCCTTTTGCTTTCCCAAACTTGAACTATCACACAGTAAATACATTACAAATTTATACTTCGGTAACTTGATTTATTTGTATAAGCACTGCATCCAAATCAATGACTAAGTCTTACAGTTTTCCTCACAAACATCTACAAAAGTTCTTCACTTTGCTTCTGCTACAGCGCTGAGTACCCAGGTAGCTCCCTCCCGCGTCACTCAGCTCATTATGTAAAACTGTGCTGCCTTTTTATTTCACATTGCATTAAAAGCACATTAAGTATGGTGATTTTATTTAAATGAATACTTAATCAGATAATCTCTCTCTTTAAGAACTGTCAAGGGATTTCTAACTCTTGTTTAATGTAGTTCAGAATTTCACCAGAGCCAGCGCTCTGGATGGTTTTCTCTCTTAGATACCAAAGTCCATTTTGTTCTATACTTCTTTCATTGATATTTTTTGTTTCATTTAATGATCACTTCCTCAGAGAGGGCTTTTAGCTACGATGCTATGTGGTTGTGATCGCTGTGTTTGAGTTAGTATTTCTTAAACCCAACAGTGCACCAACACAATTGGATAATTACTTGTGGGTAGTTTCCCATACAGTGTAATATTCAGCAGCAGCTACGGCCTCTGTCCACTAGGTGTCAGTAGCACCTCCACCTCCATTCCCCCGTGGTGCAGACACTGCCCATAAACCTCAGGGGAGGCTTGGGCATTTGTTACAGATTTAACGCAAAACGTTATTATTCTGGTATATTGGTGTATTGCCTTATTTATGTCAATATCTCCATTTACTTCTCTAAAATAGGGCAATTTTCAATATTTCTAGTAATAAATAATATACGACACATAGCATTAATGTCTAGAGAGCTTTGTCAACTAGACACAGCGTAGAATCTCTTTAAAAGTAAGTCTCTACAGATGACTTGCCCACGTCAAATTTAAAACTGAGCACTTCTGTAAGGAACTGTATTGATTGTTAACTTACATACAAAACACAACAGACTGTGGGTATGCGCATCACCTAAGCAGGTGGTGCTACTCTATGAAAATGCTTGCCAAGATGGAGCCTGCCAGCAAAGCAAGCCAGCAGGTAGCATTCTTCCATAGTTTCTGTTTTAAGCTTCTTAGGTTTCTACTCTGAATTCTGGTGATGGTGGTCTTTGATGGGGAAATACAAGCAAAATAAATCCTTTATTCTTGAAGCTGGCTTGGTCACACAGTATCTGCTACTACAACAGATGCATGTGTGTATATATATATATCTTGGTGAACTATCCCCATGAATTTCTGAGAAGAGTTTTATGTAGAGTCCTGTGCTATGGTTTAAGACTAACAGCATTATGAAGTTTGTAACTGGCTTTCCTTCACTTTTCTACTTTCAAACCCTCCCATATATTTCTCTCCTAGTTTGTGTCCTTTTAAATTTTCATTTACATCCCAATATCAGACCCCCTTCCTCCCAGTTGCCCCTTATTTGACATAAATTTATAGCATGGCGGAGCTGGGTTTATAATTTTGTATTTTTTCAAAATGATAATCTTTTTTACAATTGGACAAAAGAATACATTTAGTTGTTTTTCTTTCCTTAGTGTCTTACCATTCCATTCAAGACTAGGGTTGTGCATGCCAACGAATATTCTATATTTAGCTTAGTTGCTAGAGTTTTAGTGTCTATTATATGCTATTAACTGTTGGGTAGAATTTCAGATGCAAAAATATTTGTGTATCAGAGGAAAATATGAAACAGTGCTTTTGCAGAAAAGAATAAAAATGGCATTTTCTAGCTATGTTAACATTTTCTTATAAATTATTGAGTTTTATTTTACTTTTTAGTATTCTATTTTAAACATTATTATGTGAGCAAATGACAGGTAACCTTTGGTAAAAAAACAACAAGCATTAAAGAATTTTTTTTTCTAAGCAGGAGGAATGAATGAGGCAAGTGGTTTGTTGTTGTTGTTGGTGGTGGCGGCGGCAGCAAACACTTCCACATAGACAAGGTTACAACTAGATTTATGAAATGTTTCCTTCTCCACAAGAAACAAGGAGAATGAATTTATAACCTGCCATATGGTCTACTCTTCAGTAGTGTTAAATAGTATGCTTACTTCTGATGACAAAACTACCCTTTTTCATTTCACAATGCCTAGTTTAACTGTAAATATTCAAGTATAAGAATATGATTGAGAGTATGACATACTAGAATTCCATTTGAACTTAGGATTGGGTACTAATCAAGATAAATAACATTGAAGAAAAAATTACAAAGGTAATGGGTAAGTGGAGTTGTGAATTTAAAGGTGGCCTTTAGAGATAATCTGTTTTGAAAAAATTTTAATTTTGCACCAAGATCAAACAACATTTTGAATAAGGAAGATGCAGAATAATTTTATAACTTGAATAAAACTTACAATATATGCGGGATCTCTTCTGAGTTCCCTAACTTTTGTGTACACAGTATCTCTTGAGCTATGTCTTTTGTAAAAGTCTCTGTTTGTTCCTGCTCAAGAGTGTTGATGAAAAGGAGAGAGCTAGAAACATGCAAAATATATCGTTTCCTGTGTGAACCACGAATGGAATTCAGATCAAGCAGCTTAGCCATTAAGCACTGTGGTGGTTCTTCTTCCTGCCACTGAGATGTAAGATACATTACTGACTAGCTTTCATATATACTAGGAAGGTTCTTGGAACTCAACATTAAAAGTAAGAAATTAAATTTAAAATTAGGTTCAATTTCCAAGGAGATTTTTTTTTTTTTTTTTTGGCCAGAGAATACATACATACTTATTCTACAGAAGCCCATAGGAAGATGTTTAACATTATTCATGGTTAGAAAAACATCATAATAAGAATATGATTGAGATGTTATGCTATATCCATTGGACTAGCTGAGACAGAAGAATTGGCAGTGACAATCATTCATAGGGTACAGAGGCACAGAACCTTTCATTCATTATTTTTGGGGATGTAAAACTGAGTCAAAATTGTTAGGTAGGGAGTTTCATGCTAAACAGAAAACTCTAGCCATGTCAGCATTGCATATTTTTACCAAGGATTTTAAAATAAATTTGTATTAAGAACTTATAGGTACTGTAATTTTACTTATACTTGATGAATACTGAAAGTAAATTAGTAGATACACAGATTTCAGAATGCCCATGATATTTGTTGTTGACCACAAATAAAATAATAAACTGAAGAGCTATATATATTCAGAAGACTCTAAGACACTGTTTAGTGAAGGAATTCAGCCCAAAAGTTGATACAACTATGTTTTCATAAATTTACTTTTTAGAAAAGGCAACCATCAAAACAGGAAGAAGATAAATTGTGGGTGTCAGGAACTTAGACGTAAGGTAGAAGAATGGATTGATAGAAAGCAGAGAGAGAAAATATTCTAGTCTTCTGTAAGTTATTAAAAATAAATCTTACCATATGCAAATATTATGAAAAACTTGAAGAGCTTAGAGAATCTTAGGGAGAAAGCAGAAAGTTCACAGGCAACTTCACTGAATAATCAATGAATTGGAGAAAAACAAAGGAAGTGGAAAACAGCTGGCCACCTGCATAACTTTGTCAAATTCATTTAGTCAAATTCATAAGACCAAATACAAAAGATACCTTGCAATATAGTACAGTAACTTGCAAAAATACTCTATGGATGTGGGCTAACACTTATTATTATTTTTCTCTATATGTAAAGTAGAATTGAGCAGAGGAAAAAAAATGTGATCATAAAGTTGAGGTTGTCAGGTTTCTCAGTTGGAATGAGAAGTAACAGAAGAAGAAATGGTGAGTTTAAGTTGACCCCTGTTGTCAGCAACTGTAAACCACTGTGATGGTGCTCAGTAGGATTTGGCTTCCTTTGTGCTTCAGCTACTTTTCTTATTGATATGTCTCAATATCTGAACATCAACAATGTAGGTAATGAGAAGTAAGTTGGCTTTCTTATGGAAATATGGTCAAGAAGGCTTGAAAGCTGGAGCAGAAGGTTTCTGGTCAAGTTCCATCTGCAGTCAGGAAGCAAAATGTGCTTGATGTGGTGCCTTGCAGTAAATCGTCAAGCCTCTACCTCCATGACCCTCTTCCTCCCTTAAGGCTCTACTTCCTAAGGTTCAAAGTATTACCATATTGGATGTGGGGACTAAGTATAGGAACACAGACCTATGTGATCATCTCTGGGCATACGATATTAGGAGTGATACTAATTTTCTGTCATTTTGCCCTGAACAACAATGGGAGACAGCAAATGCTCAACATTTGTCAAACATTTCATAAACTGTCTAAATATTTCTTTCCAAAATCATCAAGATTATTAAGAACATCCTTTGAAGATAAATGTAAAACAGTAATGTAAGGAAATATGTATGCTAAGTAGAGATTTAAACATTCCATTATGTAAAAATACTTCAAAACATCATGGTAAAAAGAGTAATTACAAACAATTTAGAGCTACTATTAGAAATAAAGACTCTCAAAATCAATCAAAATTTGAGCCCAAATCATGAGGATTCAGAGATATGACAACTAAAAGAAATGTGATATTGAAAAGCTAGGCTTCAAAGCAGATTCAAAAAAATTAAGTGAGCATAAGGAAAAACAGAAAGAAAACCAGAGTATTTAGTCAACAATGATCTTTCAATATTGTTTCAAGCATTTGACAAATGAGTCACACTAAAAGGAAATGCCATTCACAGTAAGCCTGGATGTGTGAGAAGCTTAGTAAGTGTAGCACTTCATAAACATATGCTATATTCTTATTTCTACTTTATGAAAGATTATGTTGGTATGAATGAAATAATGCTAAACCAAATTAGCAAAAATTATTTTAATCATATTTTAATACTTTGTTGATTTTTCTGAAGGGCATTTTATAAATGATGTTAAATTATTAATAATCTCAATTACTTTGCACATCAGACAGAATCTGATATTATATGTTAACGATGAAAAATAGGAAAAACACAGAAACAATTGCCACAAATTATTATTTTTTAACTTTTGTTCTTCTCTTATACATTATATCGCAACCATAACGTCTCTTCCTTTCTTTTCTTTCAGTCTCTTTCCCCACCTCCTTTGCCCTTTCATCCTCTGTTTTCCTACTTCCTCCCCAAACAAACAACACCCCTCTCAGGGATATCAATTAAACATGGCATAACACGATACTATAAGACTGGGAACAAACTCCCACATATTGGCTGGACATGGCAATCCAATAGGAGGAAAAGCTTCCCAGGTGCAGGCCAGGATCAAAGACACTCTTTCATTCCCATTGTTGGGAGTCCCACAAGAACACAACCATAAGGTATTGCAACACAAATTATTCTAAACCATTTGAAGAACCAGGAGATAAGCATTAAGTTTTATCACTTACAAAACCTAAATTATTATTTTCCTGGCTTAACAGAAAGTGTGCATCCTCAGCCTAAAAAGTAGCTTTCATTTTTCCTATCTTAAAATTAATAATATTTCTTTCTATTAAGTCAAGGCCTTAGGATCAGGGAAATAAAAAGTAGAAATAGCTAAAATGTGGTAAAAAACATGATTTATAAATAGAACAGAATTGTCTTGATTACAATGAGAAGAACTTACACTCTGAAGTCAAATTGTAAACTTAGTAGCATCCAAAAAACGCTTTAAGCAGGAATTACACATAGACAAGTTATTTTTCTAACACATTATGTGTTCAGAGATAGCACTAAATTTTTGTGGGTTACAACTGGAATAAAAGGCTTCTTAGAAATAGTGGTCATGGGAGTGATCACAGAACTTTGTTTATTGGTTTACTTGTTCTTTGACTATTTGCATGTATTGTATTGCTTGTTCCTCAACCTAGAACTGATCTTAATACTTGCATGTAATTAAAATGGTATAAAAGCAAAAAGGAGGAGGGGTGATGGATAGGGGGTTCTAGGGAGGGGAAATGGGGAAAGGGATGACATCTGAAATGTAAAGAAATAAAATATCCAATAAAAAAATTCTTCTTGGAAAATTCAGAAATTAGATAGGCTGTTTAAGTTTCATGTTGAAGGGAATCACTCACTTATGTCATATTTCCATGTAATGGGATGACCTCCTGTCTACTGAGGGCTAGAGAAGGCAGGAGCAATGCACTGGTGGCTTTCTGTGCCTATTGTGTACTATGAGAGTTTTAACAACCCTCTTTTTCCAGTGATACTCTCATCTCCAGTTTGCTGTTTGGATGTTTCATTTTTCACATATACCGTGTTTCAATTTGTAATTTCTTTAGAATGAGATGTTCATTTTAGTAATAGAATACTCTAAATTTTCTGCCTGAGGCTTTGTTTTTGTTTTTGTTTTTAATTTGTGAGCTTTGTGTAGCAGAATGCTACTCTTCTTCCTATTGTGGTTGCTGTATATCATATGTTTTCTTTTTACAATTTAAATCTGAGAGAAGTTAGAAGGCTGCCTACTCTCTCCATATCTATTCAATACAGTACCTGCTAGCCAGAGCAATTACACAACAAAAGGAGGTCAACTGTATACAAATTGGAAAGAAAGAAGTCAGGGTATCATTATTTGTGGCTGATATAATAGTATACATAAGTAACCCCAAAAATTCTAGAGAGAACAGCTAGAGCTGATAAACAACTTCTGCAATGTGGCTGGATATAAAAATTAACTCAAACAACTCAGTAGCCTACCTCTGTATAAAGGATAAACAGTCTGAGAAAGAAATTAAGGAAACAACACCCTTCACAATAGCCAAAAATAATATGAAATATATTGGGGATAACTCTAACCAAGCAAGTGAAATATCTGTATGACAAGAACTTCAAGTCTCGGAAGAAATAAATTGAAGAAGATCCCCAGAAGATATAAAGATCTCCCATGTTCATGGACTAGTAGGATTAACATAGTAAAAATGGCCATCTTACCAAGAACAATCTACAGATTCAATGAAATCTCCATTAAAATACCAATTCAATTCTTCATAGAGATAGAAAGGTCGATTCTCAATTTCATATGGACTAAGAGATGCCCTTAGTCTTTGTTTGTTTTTATTTTAAAAATTTGTTAGGGAGACTTCCACTTCGGTCTGGGCCCAGGCAGCAATCCCTGGAGGCAGCTCTGCACTGAACCTCCCAAAACCAGGCAGAAGTGGGGCACCCAGCGCTCTGACCCAGGCAGTATCTCTGGTAAGGAGACAGCAACACCCACCCCAAACGGGAGTAACGGACCCACCGGGACTCACTGAGACCCAGGGATTTACTCCTGGCCCGGAGCACCGGCTCCTTCCGGTCTGGGTCAGAGCTCCCAGCAGATCCAGGCAGGAGCTCTACACCAAATCCCACAGAACCCAGGGAAGCAGGGCCTCTAGGAGCTCAACCAAGCAGCTTCCTACGCAAGGAGGCAGCAACACTTGCCCCAAACCGGGAGTAACTGGGACCCCGGACCGGTACTCACTCCTGGCCCAGCACTGGTTCCTTCCGGTCTGGGCCTGGGCGCTCACAGATCTTGGGTGCAACTCTGCACCCAAACTCACAGACCGAGAGAAGCGTGGCTCCCAGGAGCTCAACTGCAGCTCTTAAGTAAGGAGGCAGCAACACCTGCCCCAACAGGAGTAACCAGGTTCACAGGATCCAGGAACTCACTCCCGGCCCAGAGCACGATTCCTCGAGTCCGACCAAAGCACGGACCGAAGCACTGAGCAGATCCTGGGCCCTACCTAATCTCAGCAGCCACACCAACCTAAACAGTTCTGACACAACCAGGCAGCACAGAAGACAGGAAAGACAGTTCCAGCCAGAGACAGCACAGGTAGCACAAGGAGAACCAGATGGCCAAAAGCAAGCGCAAGAATACCAACCAGCAACCCGGAACACATGTCATCATACAAACCTATTCTCCCACATTAAGTCCTGAACCCCATATCACCAGAAAGCAAGAGTCAGACCTAAAATCACTTTTAATGAGAGTGAGGACTTTAAGAAGGACATAAATAACATTCTCAAAGAATCCGAGGAGAACACAGGTAAACAGGTAAAAGCCCTTAAAGAATCACAAGAGAACACAACCAAACAGGTGAAGGATTTATACAAAACCATCCAGGACATAAAAATGGAAATAGAAACAATAAAGAAATCACAAAGGGAGACTACTCTGGAGATAGAAAACCTAAGAAAGAAATCAGGAGTCACAGACGCAAGCATTACCAACAGAATACAAGAGATAGAAGAGAGAATCTCAGGTGCAGAAGATACCATAGAAAATATTGACACAACTGTCAAGGAAAACGAAAAATGCAAAAAACTCTTAACACAAAACATCCAGGAAATCCAGGACACAATGAGAAGACCAAACCTAAGGATAATAGGTATAGAAGAGAGTGAAGATTCACAACTTAAAGGGCCAGTAAATATCTTCAACAAAATCATAGAAGAAAACTTCCCTAACCTAAGGAACGAGATGCCCATAATCATTCAAGAAGCCTACAGAACACCAAATAGACTAGACCAGAAAAGAAATACCTCCCGTCACATAATAATCAAAACACAAAATGCACAAAACAAAGAAAGAATTTTAAAAGCAGTAAGAGAAAAAGGCCAAGTAACATATAAAGGCAGACCTATCAGAATTACACCAGACTTCTCACCAGAGACCATGAAAGCCAGAAGATCCTGGTCAGATGTCATGCAGACCCTAAGAGAACATAAATGCCAGCCCAGGCTACTATACCCAGCAAAACTCTCTATTACCATAGATGGAGAAACCAAGATATTCCATGACAAAGCCAAATTTACACAATATCTTTCCACAAACCCAGCACTACAAAGAATAATAGCAGGAAAGACCCATTACAAGGAGAGCAATCATACCCTAGAAAGAGCAAGAAAGTAATCCACCTCCAAGAAACCCAAAAGAAGATAGCCACACAAACAATGCCTCCCATTTTAGCAAAAATAACAGGAAGCAACAGTCTCCTCTCCTTAATATCTCTTAATGTCAATGGACTCAATTCCCCAATAAAAAGACATAGACTAACAGACTGGATAGCAAACAGGATCCGACATTTTGCTGCATACAGGAAACCCACCTCAGTGACAAGGACAGACACTACCTTAGAGTAAAAGGCTGGAAAACAATTTTTCAAGCAAATGGTCCTAGGAAACAAGCTGGAGTAGCCATTCTAATATTGAATAAAATTGACTTTCAACTTAAAGATATAAAAAAGGATAAGGAAGGTCATTTCATATTTGTCAAAGGAAAAGTCAACCAACATGAACTCTCAATTCTGAACATCTATGCACCAAATGCAAGAGCACCCACTTTCATAAAAGAAGCCTTACTAAAGCTCAAAGCACATATTGCACCTCACACAATAATTGTGGGAGACTTCAATACCCCACTCTCAGCACTGGACAGATCAGGGAAACGGAAACTAGACAGAAGTACAGTGAAACTAACAGAAGTTTTAAACCAAATGGACTTAACAGATATCTATAGAACATTTCACCCAAAAACAAAAGAATATACCTTTTTCTCTGCACCTCATGGTACCTTCTCCAAAATAGACCATATTATTGGTCACAAGACAGGCCTCAACAGATATAAAAAAATCGAAATAATCCCATGCATCCTATCAGATCACCATGGTCTTAAGCTGGTCTTCAATAACAACAAAGACAATGGAAAGCCCACACTCACATGGAAACTGAACAATACTCTACTCGTTGATAATGGGGTCAGGGAAGAAATAAAGAAAGAAATTAAAGACTTTTTAGAATTTAATGAAAATGAAGACACATCATACCAAAACCTATGGGACACACTGAAGGCAGTACTAAGAGGAAAGCTCATAGCTCTAAGTACATACAAAAAGAAACTGGAGAGAGAACACACTAGCAGCTTGACAACACACCTGAAAGCTCTAGAACAAAAAGAAGCAAAAACACCCAAGAGGAGTAGACGCAGGAAATAATTAAACTCAGGGCTGAAATCAACCAAATAGAAACAAAGAGAACTATACAAAGAATCAATAAAACCAGGAGCTGGTTCTTTGAGAAAATCAACAAAATAGATAAACCCTTAGCCAGACTAATCAGAGGGCAGAGAGACAGTATCCAAATCAATAAAATCCAAACTGAAAAGGGTGACATAACAACAGAAACCGAGGAAATTCAACAAATCATCAGATCCTACTACAAAAGCCTATACTCAACAAAATTGGAAAATCTGAATGAAATGGACAATTTTCTAGACAAGTATCAGTTACCAATGTTAAATCAGGATCAGAGAAACCATCTTAACAGTCCCATAACTGCGAAAGAAATAGAAGCAGTCATTAAAAGTCTCCCCACCAAAAAAAGTCCAGGTCCAGATGGTTTTAGTGCAGAATTCTATCAAATCTTCAAGGAAGATCTAATACCAATTCTCTTCAAACTATTCCACAAAATAGAAACGGAAGGAACACTACCTAATTCATTCTATGAAGCCACAATTACACTTATACCTAAACCACATAAAGATCCAACAAGAAAAGAAAACTTCAGACCAATCTCCCTTATGAATATCGACGCAAAAATACTGAATAAAATTCTCTCGAACCGAATCCAAGAACACATCAAAACAGTTATCCACCATGATCAAGTAGGCTTTATCCCAGGAATGCAGGGTTGGTTCAATATACGGAAATCCATCAACGTAATCCACTACATAAATAAACTCAAAGAAAAAAACCACAAGATCATATCTCTTGACGCTGAGAAAGCATTTGACAAAATTCAACACCCCTTCATGATAAAAGTCTTGGAAAGATCAGGAATTCAAGGTCCATACCTAAACATAGTAAAAGCAATATACAGCAAGCCAATAGCCAACATCAAACTAAATGGAGAGAAACTTGAAGCAATCCCATTAAAATCAGGGACTAGACAAGGCTGCCCACTCTCCCCCTACCTGTTCAATATAGTTCTGGAAGTCCTAGCCAGAGCAATCAGGCAACAGAAGGAGATCAAAGGATACAAATTGGAAAGGAAGAAGTCAAAGTTTCACTATTTGCAGATGACATGTTAGTATACTTAAGTGACCCCAAAACTTCCACCAGAGAGCTCCTAAACTTGATAAACAACTTTAGCAAAGTGGCTGGGTATAAAATTAACTCAAACAAATCAGTAGCATTCCTCTACACAAAGGATAAACTGGCTGAGAAAGAAATTATGGAAACGACACCATTCACAATAGTCACAAATAGTATAAAATATCTTGGTGTGAATCTAACCAAACAAGTGAAAGACTTGTATGACAAGAACTTCAACACCCTGAAGAAAGAAATCGAAGGAGATCTCAGAAGATGGAAAGATCTCCCATGCTCATGGATTGGAAGGATTAATATAGTAAAAATGGCTATCTTGCCGAAAGCAATCTACAGATTTAATGCAATCCCTATCAAAATTCCCACTCAATTCTTTACAGAGATAGAAAGAGCAATCTTAAAATTCATTTGGAATAACAAAAAACCCAGGATAGCGAAAACTACACTCAACAATAAAAGAACTTCTGGGGGAATCTCCATCCCCGATTTCAAGCTGTACTACAAAGCAATAGTGATAAAAACGGCATGGTATTGGAACAGAGACAGTCAGGAGGATCAATGGAATAGAATAGAAGACCCAGAAATGAACCCCCAAACCTATGGTCACTTGATCTTCGACAAAGGAGCTCAAACTATCCAGTGGAAAAAAGACAGCATTTTCAACAAATGGTGCTGGTCCAACTGGAGGTCAACTTGTAGAAGAATGCAAATTGATCCATACTTATCTCCTTGTACAAAGCTCAATTCCAAGTGGATCAAGGACCTCCACATAAAACCAGCTACACTGAAACTAATAGAAGAGAAAATAGGGAAAAGCCTTGATCATATGGGCACAGGGGAAAAGTTCCTGAACAGAACACCAATGGCGTATGCTCTAAGATCGAGGATTGACAAATGGGATCTCATAAAACTGCAAAGCTTCTGTAAAGCAAAGGATACGGTCAACAGGACAAAGCGGGAACCAACAGACTGGGAAAAGATCTTCACCAACCTTACATCTGATAGAGGGCTAATATCCAAGGTATACAAAGAACTGAAGAAACTAGATTCCAGACCATCAAATAACCCTATTAAAAAATGGGGTAGAGAGTTGAACAAAGAACTCTCAACTGAGGAAACTCGAATGATTGAGAAACATCTAAAGAAGTGCTCAGCATCCCTAGTCATCAGGGAAATGCAAATGAAAACAACACTGAGATTCCACCTCACACCAGTCAGATTGGCTAAGATCCAAAACACAGGTGACAGCAGATGTTGGCGAGGATGTGGAGAAAGAGGAACACTCCTCCATTGTTGGTGGGATTGCAAGCTGGTACAACCACTATGGAAAGCAGTCTGGCGATACCTCAGAAAATTGAACATGGTGTTACCTGAGGACCCAGCTATACCCCTCCTGGGTATATACCCAGAAGATATTTCAACATGCAACAGGGCCACATGCTCCACTATGTTTATAGCGGCCTTATTTATAATAGCCAGAAGCTGGAAAGAACCCAGATGTCCTTCAACAGAAGAATGGATACAGAAAATGTGGTACATTTACACAATGGAGTACTACTCAGCCATTAAAAATAATGAGCTCATGAAATTCTTAGACAAATGGATGGAGCTAGAAAATATCATCCTGAGTGAGATGACCCAATCACAAAAGAACACACATGGTATGCACTCACTGTAAGTGGATATTAGCCCCAACACACACAATACCTAAGATGCAAGCATAAACCTCATGAAACTCAAGAAGAAGGAGGAAGACCAAAGTGAGGGTGCTTTGTCCTTTTTAGAACGAGTATCAAAAGATTCAACCAGAGCTCCCAGGATCTAAACCTCCAGCCTGAGAACAGACAGGGGCAAGCTGTCCTCTGAGAGGCTCTAACCAGCAGCTGACTCAGACAGATACAGACATCCAGAGCCAAACAGTGGATGGAGCTTGAGGACTCTTAAGAAGAATAGGTGGAAGGATTGTGGGCCCTAAGGAGATAGGAACTGCACAGGAAGATCAACAGAGTAAACGAACCTGAACCCTTGGAGCTCTCAGAGACTGAATCACCAACCGTGGAGCATACCTAGTCTACACAGATCTACCTCCATGGGCTGAACCTAGGCCTCCCTGCACATATGTTGTAAATGTGCAGCTTGGTTTTCATGCAGGTCTCAAACATCCGGAGTGGGGGCTATCCCAAAACATGCAGCCTGTATATGGAGTATGGTCTTCTAAAAAAAAACAGTGTTCAGTTATTCATGGAATATTATTTTTTTTATATCTCTAGTATTCAGTTTGCAACTACTTCATTGAGAATTTTTGTATGTATATTCATGAGGGATACTGGACTATAACTTATATATTTTTGTTGGGTTTACACTTGATTTCACTATTTCAATATTATTTGCTTTGTGAAGGAGCTTATTGTGGTTCTGAATTTTTTTAAACATAACTCAAAAAGTATTGCTTGTTTGAAGCTCTATAGAATTCTTATAAAGTATATCTGACCCTTGGTATTTTGCTTGCTTGTTTCTTTTCATTTTATTTGTTTGAATGCTTTTTAAATTTTTTTGATTTGCTGAAAATAAAAATTAAAAAAAAAATAAAAAAAAATTTATTAGGATTCAGATAGTATCACATGTAAATAAATGATGGCTACATGGACAGAACAGTGAATATTCCCAATAATGTTCATCCTGTGACCCAACTATTTCAAGAGAATTTAAAATATAAGTTAACACAAAAATTTACCAGAACATTTTCATAGAAGTGCTGCCTACGTTGTGGTGGTTTGAATAAGAACCACCATCCAGGCTCATAGAGGTGAGTGCTTAGTTGTCAGGGAGTAGCAATTGTTGAAAAGATTAGGAGCTGTGGCCTTGTTGGAGGAAGTGGCTCAGTGGAGGATGATTTCAAGTTCAAGCCAGGCCAAGAGGCGTTTCCCCTTTCTGCTGCCTATGGATCTAGATGTGGAAACCTCAGATACTCCTTTAGCACCATGACTACCTCTATGCTACCATGCTTCCCACTATGATGACAATGGACTAAACCTCTGAACTGTAAGCTAGCAGCAGTTAAATGCTTTTATGTTTTATTATTATTATTTTTAATAAGAATTGCACTGGTCATGGTTTCTATTTACAATTGAACCCTGGCTATGACATACAATACAAAGAATATAGTACTGTCCAAAACCCTTTGAATGGCTAAACAAAATGTAACGTATCATTGAAAAAAAAGTAATTTAGTCTTGGGAGAACTAAAATAACACAAAATATACCATGGATAAACTTTGGAAACATTGTGCAGAATAAAATAAGCCAGGGAAAAATGTTATTTATTTTATATTTAATTCACAAGAAATGCCCATAAGAGACAAACTCATAGATTTCAAAATGCCTGGAGTTAGAAGGGCTGGATTGCAAGGTAGGGCAGGACTGGCTGTGGTAAGGAGACTGAAGGTGTTATGTTGCTAAGGAGTATGGGATTTTATTTTTCTGAGTGATGAAATATTCTCAAATTGATTGTGCTGACATTTGCCTTACTCCACTTACTAAATATCACTGTGTAGCACTGATTAAGTGAGTGTAATGTGTGATATAGGAGTTAAATCTCATTAAGACCACAAGCATAATAATGACAAAGGTATCAAAGGACAAAAGAGAGGAATAGCAGCATCTACTGAGGAGATGGAAAGTGTCCACACTGCCAGTTAAAAGCCTTACTTTCTAAAACCCTGACCTGTTATGTCCAATAAACCACATGTTCTCACATTCCTCTTCTCTGGACATTCATTTTTTTATCCATCTAAGAGTACTCAGTCAATACCATCTTGGTCTTGCCAAACACCTGCATCTCAACCCTATCCAAGTGCGAGAGACATCTCTTGCAAATTATCCTCTCACCTTGACCACATGCCTTCAAACAAACAAATACTCATGAAATTAATTAATTAGACATGTTGAAAAGTTAACCTGATGACTGGAATTCATGGTACAATTAACAGTCTGCATAAAAGCATTCTGAGAATATTTGCCTCACTTGTATTTATAGAAAACTTAATTTTGAAATATTGGGAAATGTGGTTTGAGTCAGTCACTGGTGTCTATTCTAGGAATTATAATGACATAATTTCTGTAAATACTTAAAACATTGCTTAAGTGTTTCAGTTCATATCAACATTTTGGATGGTCTGTATTAAGAAAGAAAATGGCTCATGACTATAAGTTATTGTGGTGGATTGAATATGCTTGGCTCAGAGAGTGACCTTGTTGGAGTAAGTGTGTCATTCTGGGCTTGGGCTTTAAGGCCCTCCTCCTAGCTGCCTGGTAGCTGGTCTTCTCGTGGCTGCCTTTGGAACAAGAGGTAGAACTCTCAACTCCATTAGCCCCACTTCTGTCTGGACACTGCCATGCTCCTCCCTTGATGATATTGGACTGAACCTCTGAACCTGTAAGCCATCCCAAATTAAATGTTGTTCTTCATAAGAATTGCTTTTGTCATGGTATCTATTCACAGCAGTAAAACCATAAGACAGTTATGGCAAAGGAAAATGATAAACATTTGCCTGAAAATGGCTACCTAAAATATATCAAAATTAAAGTGTTTGGGAAGGCATACAAGTAGATCATTCTTCTTAAATAATAATTTTAAACTGATATGTTAACATATAAAATTTGACATATTACACACTTCCTTCATTATAAAGCAAGTGGTGCCATCATGGAAGTAATGTGCAAATGTAGCATAGGATTTAAAAAATCAGAAAACTGAACTCTAGCAGGGAAGCAGGGATGAAAAGGAAGGAGACAGATAGAGAACACAGAAGTGAGAGAGTTCTCATAAGTACAGACGACATCCAAAAGCCAGCTCCTTGAGCTAATACTATAGTTTGTACAGTTCTCCATTCTTTTGAAGAAATCAAATGATCAGTTGTTAAATCAGAAGGTTTGAATTCACAGCCTACTATGTGAATGGGTAATCTCCTTAATGGTGACTTGGCAATGTGCTAGACAGTTTTTGTCTACTTGACACAAACCTAGACATACCTGGAAAGAGAAAAATCTCAATTGAGGAATCCCAACTGACTGTTTCAGATGAGGCGGTTGTTCCTGGGTTATATCAAAAGGCAAACAGATCATGAAGAGCAAGCCAAGAAGAAGCATTCCTTTGTAGTCTTTGCTATAGTTTATGGTGTAAATTCCCTCAGTAGCAGACTCACTTGGGACTTAAAGGCATTCCTCCCCAAGTGTTCTGTTCCATTTTATCACAACAATTGAAAATCAAAGTAGGATAGTAATTGGAGGAAAATTTATTAAATGTAAGAAAATAGATGGCTTATATAAAATTCTGATTCAAAGATAAACTTAAGTATAATATATCCTCAATTATAATATAACTTGGCACATTTAACATTGATGTGAAAAGTTATAATTAAATACAACTATTTTCTCGAAATGAACTGTATAAATACAGCAAATTTAGATAATGTATGGAATCATCTTTGACACATTGTACCTAAATTCTGTAAGAAACAAAAGTTTTTAAAAATACATATGAAAAATAACACTACAACAAATAGTAAACTGGGAGACAAAATAGGAACATAAAAAACAAAGTTGTTGCAGATTATTTTGATAGGTTGTATCAGTTTTTGAGGAAAAGGTCTGGTGTTCTTTATCCCTGATCCTGGCATAAAATCCTTCAAATTTGTCAAAATAGGAAGGGCAGAGGACAAAAGTAAGACAATATCTATAGAAGAATTTTAATCTAGCAACATGACTGTTCTAATTGAGGGGCAGACAAGGTGATGAATCAGAGGAAGATTTGACAGAATGAGCCAGAAATAGTTTATGCCCAACTCACAGGGACAGCTGAGGAAAGAGAAGCTGATTCAGAGAAGCACAGGGAAAGAGTCAGTCAGTTGGGAGTGAGTGTAGTGAGTGCAGTGCAATGGAGTTTGTTCATGAATTCGTTCTTGGAATTCAGTTTAATTCAGTTCCGTGTAATTTGGGGTAGTTCAGTTCCTAGAGTTCAGAGGCAGTTTTGCTAAGCAAAGCAAATCAGTCAGAAGCCAAGAGAAGATAGTTTTAATCAGTCAGCTTGGAGAAAAGTTTGAGCCAGAACAGCTGATTTTAATCAGCCAGTTAGAGTTCAGAAAGAGCAAATTTATTCTGCAGTAATCTTCCAAGAGTATTACATCTGCTGAATAAAAGTTACAA